>CAUZXS010005417.1:5000-55897 GCA_963585895.1 Sepioteuthis lessoniana | reverse complement strand
AATCCAAATCGATCCAGAAAAAGTAAAAATGATAATGGGTCTACCCCACCAACAGAACATTTTTGAATTACAACGCTTACTTAGCATGGCAAATCAGGCTGGGAAATTTGCTCAAAATCTAGCAGATATCACCCAATTACCCTAAGAACTTCTTAAGAAAGAGACAGAATGGATCTGGGATTTAGTCTCAGAAAACAGCATTCTATACCATGAAGTTCCCCACACAAAATGACTCACTATAACTTTAAAAGTATCAGCAGATTCATCTAGAAATCGCCTAAGAGGGGTACTTCTTCAGAAACAAGGCGAAGACTAGAGATTTGTATTCTGTGCATCGAGATCTCTGACAGAAACTGAGCAGAGATATGCTTAAGTCGAGAAGGAAACACTAGCTGTCACTTGGAGTTGCGGAAAATTCATCGAGTTTTTGTTTGGATTGCCAAGATTTACAGTGGAAACAAACCACAAACCAATGCTAGCACTGTTAAAGTCAAAGTGACTCGGTGAATTTACTCCAAGAATTCAACTTTTTCGCATAAGGCTGATGAGATTCTTCTACAATATCATATACACTACAAGAAAAAACCTCGCCACAACAGACGCTTTGTCCTGTGCACATGGGAGCAGATCAGTTCAAAAAGATATCCAGCAGGAAACAAAGATAGATGTCTTTATTTGCTCAGTCATTAGAAATATCTCAGTGAGCAATAAACGTCTCGAAGAAATCAAACTTAAACAAAATTTTGACAGGGTCTACTGCCAAATCATCAATTATTACAAGATGGACCACTGGCCGGAAACAGCAAGGAGAGATCCAGAAATAAAACAGTACTGGTTTATCAATCATGATTTAACAGTTAACCGGGGACTCCCGTTGTACCACAGCCGACCCTTGATTCCTGCCGAACTTCAGAAAAACATACTTGAATATATACACCAAGATATCGCGAAATATAGAGCACTAGCTCGTGAAAGTGTGTGGTCACATGGCATCTCAAAACAAATCACATTCATGTGGTATTTATGAAAAAGAAAGAAAATAACCACCAGAATCAATAAAACCTATCAAAATACTTCAATACTCATGGCAGAGATTAGGAATGGATCCCTTTGAATTCAAGAGATACATTTATCTCCTGATCATCGACAATTTTTCCAGGTACGTCGAAATAGCCCATCTATGGACAACCTTTTCAGCCAGCGTGATAGAGAATTGCAAATCAATATTCGGTCGGTATAAAATCCCACAAATGATCATAATAGATTAATGAACCCTAATTCAGCAAAATATGCTAGAAGCGGTCGGCTAGTCCGGCCATCCAAAAGGCTACCGTTATAAAGAACTATACAAATGAAAGCAGGATGTAGGGCTATATCCTCTGTCCCCTAAGAGGTCGGTTACGCCTCTTTCTTAATTGCCGCTAGTCGGCTAAAAGAGGTTTACTGTTACTATAGGCAACACGTGTCCATCTCTTGTCTCTTCATCTTGTCTTACTAAACCCAGTCCACAAAATACTACAATGACATGATTTTTATAGTTTTATTTTTATAAGCCCCCATCTGCCAAACATTTAATTGATTTGACTCTCTTAATGAAGGTAAAGGTAAATAATTTTTACATGTTTTAAAGATAATTTAATGGAGAATTAGATTTTGTTTATAATTTTTCTAACGATTTGTTTATTTTGTTCGTACGGATGCCTTATTTCTGAAGTTCAAAAAAACGGTAAAATAAGGCTAAATATTCCTCTTCTAAGCATTTAAAAAATTATTTATCTATTTATTCATTTTACTTTATTTGTTTTCGTAGATTAATCTTCTAAGGATGTGGTTGCAAGGATCACATCCCTTGATTTCCAGAATTGTATTTTTAATGGCGGCTAGGTGACCTGACCAAAGTAAAACGCGCGGCAAAGTCGAAACTCTTTCTCTCTCTTTTCGTTCCTGTATCAACAACCAAAAAGCACGTACAAGTGTGTGCATCTCCTGATAGGGGTAACTCTCGTCTCATCATACCTCGTGTCGTGCCACGCACGGTACTATGCTTTGACGTAAGTCTTCATACAACTTTCATTCTATAAAGAACTCCTCAACTACTAAATAAGACTTTCTCTCTATAATGTCCTCTTAGTATTTCATGTAATTCCTGTAACGTTTCTATTAAGTTTGCTCAAATAATAAATATTTTATTGCTATTCTATCCTGAATTGTTTTACATTGTTTGGTACGAAGAAATGTTAAACATAATACATTCTCTGGTACAAGTGTCCAAATTGTATTCATCATTCTCTAATAATTACAGCAGTGAGTTTTGGTACTCAGATACGATGAATATACGAAGACCAACCTTCAAGTTGTTGATACCAAAGCCAACACGATTCTATAACACATGGTTAATAGAAAAAGGGGAAAAACACGGTTTAAACGGGTTTTTTAATGTTTGAAAATACATCCATCGATTAAATGTCACTGATCAGATAAAAATATTTGATCTAAATAATACTTTTTTAGTCTTTTTTTAGAGTGGTTTTTCATTGGATGATATTTCTTTGCAAAGGTCTGAGAGAACCAACATAAAAAAACGTCATATGGAAGGTAAACCTTTTCTGAGAATTTATTAACACAGATTATTATGCCTTTGATCATCCATACTTTAGAAGAAAAGGCATGTAATAAATCATAATATTGCCGATAAAAGTGCGTTTTTGTACATACCATATATATATATATATATATATATATATATATATAAAGTCTTGAAACTTATTGAATGCACCTCGTATATATATACGTGGTGTATTCTATAAGTTTCCAGCCTTTTTTTGTACAGGTATTTAAAATTGTCGTAGACTCTTGAAAATTCAGTATGTTATTGCTATACATGTTATGAGGTGACTGACCAATTTTTATGGTTTCAGGTTCAAAAGAACAGCTACAGCAGGAATTGGAATACACCCTACTAAAGCCTGATTGTCACAGCTGGTGAATTTAAAAAATGCAATCTAGACGTGAGGACACTTTAGAAAAACGATATGCAATAAAATTGTGTTTTAAACTTGGAAAAAATGCCACAGAAACGTATGGAATGCTTCAGACTGCTTTTGGAGCATCTTGCATGAATCGAGCATCAGTTTTTGAGTAGCATAAGAGATTCAAGGAAGGCAGGCAGTCTGTGAGGGATGATGAGAGGTGTGGGAGGAGTAAGGAAGTCAATACACCAGAGTTGATTGGCCAAATGGTTAGGGTTAGGGTTACTATGTTGAAGTTTTAAGGGAGTTCAGGAAGAGATTCCGTCAGAAGAGGCCAACACTCTTCGAATCGGGCCAGTGGCATTTCCACCACGACAATACACCAGTCTACAACTCCATCCTTGTCACAGACTATTTGACCCAGATGGGCATCAAGACAGTTCTTCACCCTCCTTATAGTCCAGACCTTGCTCCATGTGACTTTGGTTATTCCCTAAGCTCAGAGGATGTCGTTATGAGACAACTGAGGAGATGAAAGAGGCTGTGACGAAGGTCATTGACAAGCTCACACAAGAGGACTTCCATGAGGCCTTCCAGAAGTTGTTGGAACGGCACAAGAAGTGCATTGCAGCCGGAGGAGATTATTTCAAAGGGAACTAGAGTTTCATGTGTGTGCTATCAATAAAAGTGCCTATGCGAAAAAAGTCTGGAAACTTATTTAATGATCTTCGTATCAGGCTTTTTGTGCTATTTTCTTTTTATTAAAACGCCATATAAAAATGTAATGCCTACATCAACCATCCAGATAATAAGTAAGTAAAGCTGGCGACTGTAGTCGAGGGCGACTAGAAGGCTCCCTTTTCAATAACTACTACACCGAGGTGTAGAGGAGGGTGCAACTCCTTTCCCAGGATTGCTCCACTTTACCCTTGATACGTACCTTATATTGCTGAGTGTTAAGCAAGGAGGTATCAAGTACCATTTTTAAGTCTTTGGTATGACTCGACCTGGGATTAATTCCCAGTCTCTCGGGCCATTGGCGAACACTCTACCCACTAGGACAATTTTTTCAATGAACAGTTAAATTACAAAATGATGTCTTCAACTAGCAACAATTCGCCATTTGGTCATATTTTTTAATTTTTTCTCTTTCTCAACCACTAAGTAGGTGTCGATTTAAGGCTGATTTTACTGTAACTGTCTAACAATAATGTTTTATTGGAAATTATTTATGAAATCACCTTTTACGTGCCCCGTGATTAGCTGAAAAACAACCAATCACGTGCCACTATCAGCACATCTACGGTAACACCACACGCGTGCGCGTTCTTCAAACTAACAGACCTCTTTTCCCTTTTGACACCAACGATGTAAACACAGAACCTTGACTGTTGACGAAGCAGGCTACATGTTAGCAACTCCATGTGGCGCACGAGGACAGTCATCCCAAGAGAGACTCTACGCACGTGGGGACCCTAAATTCTCCTTCTTCAAGCCTTTAAATTTGTACGGACCAGCCACCAAAACGACAAGAAACTGAAAGAACTGTTACCAAGTTAAGTCTGCAGAAAACCCCTCTTTTTGCAATTATTCTTCTTTTCTTCTTTACTTTATCTCTCTCACTTAATATAAACCCTTTTTTTCAACCAAATTGTTGTCTTTTTTCCTTTTCTTTCGTCACATCTCGTGTTACAGTAAGCCTTGTTTTCCCTTTCACTGCAGATATCGATTTCGTCCTATTCTTAACGGGTAAAATCCCAACACTTTTTTAAAAAATGAAGAAAATGACTGAAACTTTCTTTTGTTTGGATGGTGAATGTAAATTTGTGTGCATTATTGCAGGATCAATAGGCTATTAATTGGGCTATTCTATACAAACACTATTGACTGAGATAGTAGCGCCTTTCTCTTTTTGCGTTGTATAGCCTTAACAGGTCATAAAGACTTGAAATAGATAGAGAAATATAGAAGGCGGGCTGACAGAAAGTGACTGGGCAAAGATGAAAGATAAATTCAAATGACTAGATTTGATTCTTTACCGGTGACAGGATTCTTCTAGCAGAATAGATGATATGATTAAGCAAAAATGGAAAGAGATCGGAGTTCAAAATTCATCAAGAACTTAATTTGATAAATTTTCCCGCGTGATCGATGAAAGATGCAATGAATAGCAACTAAAATTAATTAAAATGAAAAGTAATCCGTTAGAATCGTATTTTAAAATCAAATAGTACTTTATTTTAAAAAATAGATATATTATCCTCTTTATTGTTAACGTCAAATACGGACACGGACTACACAGATGACATAGCGCTTCTGGCAAATGCACCCGCCCAAGCCGAAACCCTGCTACGTGGTCTGGAACGAGCAGTTGCTGGCATAGGCCTTCATGTCAATGCACACAAGACGAAATATATGTGCTTTAATCAAAGAGGCGATATCTCCACTCTAAATGAAACTAGTGGACAAGTTCACCTACCCAAGAAACAGTGTGTCATCAACCGAGACCGAGATCAACACGTGACTAGTAAAGGCATGGACTGCTATTCATAGGTTATTGGCCATATGGAAGTCAAACCTGACCGATAAAATAAAACGCAGTCGTATCGATACTGCTATATGGATGCACTACACGGACCCTAACCAAATGTATGAGGAAAAAGCTTGACGTCAATTACTCAAGAATGCTACGAGCAATATCAAACAAGTCCTAGAGGCAGCACCCCACAAAGCAGCAGCTGTACGACCACATACCACCTATTACGAAAACTATCCAAGTTAGACGAACCAGACATGCAGGACACTGCTGGAGAAGTAGGAACGAACTCATAAGCGACATACTCCTGTGGACCTCTTCACATGGACGAGCAAAGGCAGGACGACCAGCTAGAACCTATATACAACAGCTCTGTGACGATACAAGATATAGACTTGAAAACCTGCCGGGAGTGATGAACGATAGAGACGAGTGGCAGAGAGGGTCAGGAAGATCCGTGCTGGTGGCGTGACATGATTGTTAACGTTATTCAACTACCAGAAAAATAGATTAACTTAGATTGGGTTTACACAGCTTGTTGGACATCAATTTACTGCATTCTTTCAGACTCATATTTAGTCTATTTACAGTCAAATATTTCTTTGACTATAGATAAAAACCACAAAAAGTAGCGAAGGCATTTAAATGATCTAACCATAACCCTAAAGTCACTTGACAAAATATTTTTGCAAAAGCGACTAACTAAATAAATAAAAATGAATTTTCGAAGAATCTAGAATTTTTCTAGTTCCACTGGTTATTCGCATTTAAAAATTATTACATTTTATAAGATCTTTGATGTTTTAAAAGTTGGTTTTAAGTTAAACGATTATACCAGCATAAACTTAGTCGTAAAAAAGTAAATTACTTTTGCATACGTGAGTAAGGGTTTGTACTGTAAATAAATAGATATTGTTTACGTTTAAATGTCAATGATTTATACTCTGGGTCAGCCATGGTGATGTTATTTTGATTTACTTACTTTAAATAAATATGTTTGACAGTTTTTGAAGATGTGTGTTGTCTTGCGCACATTTTTGATAAGAATGTCAAGTTAAAAAAAAAATTTCATGATTGAGACCGATATCTCATCGAAATTCAAATCTGATTTTAAAAGTAAAAACAAAGTTACAAGGTTGGCACAATATAATTTTCTTATCCCTATTTATTCTCGAAGATTAAGCAAGCTAAGATGAGGGGTACTCCAAAATGGGCACATTGCATGGCATAATGTTTAATAAGCTAGACTAGCAAACCATTGTTAGTGAGTTTGATTCTCACTGGGTATAACGTAGTCATGCCAAACTAAACAAAGTTTAGTAAATGATTACTTGATGTCTAGAATTGCATATTTCACACCAGTGTCAATTGCTGCTACTTAAGTCAAAGGAAAAAACAACGATGATTTTGAAGGCTGGTATCAATGTATGAAATTACAACCCGTATATTAAAGTTTGTTTACATTTCCCAAACCAGATTTTTCCCAGAATGGCAATATTAAAACCAGGAGAGAACAAAATCAGTCATTTCTCACTTGGAAATTTAGTTGTTAGATTTCATTAAACATGGATATGATAGAAAGGACATATTCATATTTGTAACCAAATCATGAGATCTCCAAAATTAATTCGAACAGGCCTGGCCATTGGAGGTGGCAGCCTAATTGGGAACATGTATGTTGCAATGTGTTATGTGTACTAGACGAGATGAGAGCAGATTACACTCTAGCACGGGGCTCAGTTAGCAGCAATTGTTCCAACTGGCTTAAGGACCACCCCCACACCTAAAGATTCAGAAAATTGGTTATAACATCAAAACTCAATAATATCCTCCTCGCCACATGTGATATAGCCCCTAAACAGTAAAATCCAAAATTTGAAAAAAGATTCTCATCCAATTTTTTAAGAAAAGTTGATTGTCACATCACATACCAATTTTCCCCGTATGTGTTCTTCAAGTTAAATAGAAATAAAAGCCAACATTTCAAGATTTTAGTTTCTGTCAATTCAGACGGGTCCTTCATATGGTATGGATTTTGAATATCAGAATAGAAATTTTTCCGTTTGCCCTGACCAGATTAAAACAATTTCCATTTTCTTCCATTTGGAATGGTCATTTGTATATGGTTGTAGAACGTTTCGGACACTGATGATGTAGCCGCGGACATTTTCGTCACCCTGCATGTTTTTGGAGTACAATAATTTCAACGAGATGAATGACTCAGTATGTTTAATATGAAAATAAAACCCATTCATAAAATAAATCCCATTCATAAAATAAATCCCAAACATAAAATAAAACCCATTCATGAAATAAATCCCATTCATAAAATAAAACCCAATCCTAATATATGAAATGTACATTTATTTCTAATTATGTGATATAACTTATCTTTTTTGTTTTGTGTTTTAAGTTAACTGTAAAATGTTTAAAGAAATATTTTCTATACTTTTTACAGCTAACTTTAAATTTTCTATGGACAAATAAAATAGGCTAACATTTTTTTAAAAATCAAAGTGATGAATATATTATTTAAAACGAAATAATGTGTGTGTGTGTGTGTGTGTGTGTGTGTGTGTGTGTGTGTGTGTGTGTGTGTGTGTAAATGACAAAAGTTTGGAAGAAAACATGATAGACATCACTATAGCAGAGTATGTATACAACCACGTGTCATACACGAGCGTATTTCACACACATTCCAGAAAACAAAAAAGAAAATTTTCTTCTTCATCATTATTAGGTTGTGTTTTGCTGTTTTTTTGTCTAACATCATGAGTTTTGATTTGTTGCCCTCTTTTGCAGATGATGCAATTCTTTGGTTTGCTCAGATTGATACTTTTTTCCAAGTTCACGAAATTTTGCCCGAGTAGTAATTACGTTTATTGTTTTGTGGCATCCGCCCTCCACTTACGAGAACAGTTCGTGAAATTATTACTAGGCCGTCTTCTGACCTTACATATGAGGCAGGATGAACATCTTGGGGATAGACGACCTAGGGAATTTCTTTGGCGTTTAAACGAATTTTCAGATTCGGTTGCAGAAAATGCGCTGATAATTAAGAAATAATTTTTTCCCGTTTACCTCCTGAGGATCAAACAATACTAGCCCCAAAATCCGGTTGAGCAGTTGGCGTTAATGGCCGACCAAATTTTGGAATTCTCGTCGAGAACTAGCCAGTTTCCTTTGCCGGCACAAACGGTGGCGGCTACAGATGTAAAGCGGGTTTCGACTTCGTCTAATGATGAATTATTGGCGAAGATAGATACATTAACACACTGGTTGGAAGTGTTAGAGCTAGAAAGGCGGTTTTCTCGTTTTGGTAGACGTCTTGTACGCGATCATCACGGGAACCAAACGCCGCTGGTTACTGTTGGTACCACGCCAACTTCGGAGATAGGGCTCATAAATGCAAAAAAACCTTGCTCTTTCGGTTCGGAAAATGAATCACGAAGGAACTAAGCACGTCACGTGCCTCCGGCGAATGTTCAACAAATCGTTCATGGTTGACACAGGCTCTTCATACGCCATTTGGCCATTACGTTTGGTTTCAAACAAACCAAAAAAGTAGTGCATATCTCTGTTCGCAGTGAATTTATCAACTATTAACACTTATGGTCAAGTTTCTCTGACTTTGGACTCCCGACTTTGCCGAAGTGTCCGTTGGATTTTCATAATCGCGGATGGTCAAACTCGAGAGAGTTCTGTCCCAACACACATTTGTCAGTATTTATGCGAACAAGGTACGCACTGAGTCATTCACAAAGCTGAGAGAGATGTTTTACATGATTTTCCTCAGTGTCGCTAGCGACCAGCAAATCATCAACATAAGCAAAAACGAAATTCAATCCCCGAACAATCTCGTCAATAAATCTTTGAAAAGTACTGGCTGCATTCCGAAGACCAAATGGCATGAAAAGGAATTCAAAATTTCCAAAAGGAGTTTTTATTGCAGTTTTCGGGATATCGACTGGGTTCATAGATATTTGGTGATATGCCCGAATGAGGTCAGTTTTAGAAAATATAGTGCAACCACGTAGATTTGCTTAAAAGTCTTGAATGTTCGAGATGGATTATTTCTCTGGGACATTGGCTGAATTTAGACGACGATAATCGCCAACAGCTTCACTTTTTCGAAGTAAATGTAGAGGAAATGCCCACGGACTTTTAGAAGGGCGGATTAAACCGAGTTGGAGCATGTGGTCAAATTCGGCATTAGCCTTCCTGAATCGTTCAGGGGCAAGCCGACGTGGATGCGAGAAAACAGGAGGTCCAGTCGTGGTGATATCATGGACAGTCGAATGAATTAAACATAGGGTCCACTAGATCTGAGTAAGACAACAGAAGACTGGAATTGGTTACCAGCCGAGGCGATAAAAAAATTTGAACTGAATAAAGCGTTAGTAGTAGAACGTGCAGGAGCAGATAGAGAAGTACATCAACCAACAGATTAAAATGATATAGGAAATTAGCACCTGATTTTCGTCCTGTGGGGGATTATCGTCGTCGTAAAAAATGAATATTTACTCGATAACTCTTCTCGAAAATCAGTCTTTGATATATTACTTCCAACAAATAATACGTTGATTCGGCACTGCCATCAGTTAAATGTTTTATTTGAGAGTTCAACTAAAATTAAACATTATAAACTACAAAATAATCAGCAGTTTTAAACCTTTCATTACAAATAAAATACATGAGATACAATGTAAATTTAGCTCAAATCTTGATTCGTCAGATTCATCAAGTAAACACGCTCGTAAACGTTGAGGATTAAGATTAAGTTGAAATACGATGCAAATAATTTTAAAAAAAGATCGTTTGACCTTAGGTTATTAGACACCAAAGCTTTTATCCAAAGTTTTGGGAAATGAAAACCATTTCATATACTTTGAGAGATTGGGATGTGTTGAGATCAAATGTTGATTCTCGAGTATTTTAGCATGGATTGCATTCCACCATTCCTCTTAAAGCATCTTGATCAAGGTCTGATGAGCATCCTGGTCTGGGTTCATTTATGGGGTTTATTTTAATCGTTGTTTGCTATCCGACTGCATTTTAGGTTTTTCTTTTTTTATACCCCATGTTGTTTTGCTGGTTTGACTTCTTGGTCTATGAAGGCTGTAAAGGAATTATATAGAAAGAAGATCGGAAAAGAAGATAAGATACCAAGATATATTTTATATTTTGACTTTATTGCTGGGTTCAACAACCATTTAGTGGGTGATGAAATTCTTCCTGAATCCAAATGAAATGGGTGCGTCTCCCAGACAAGGTGTTAAAATGTGTTAATCGTTCTTGCGTATATATGTCCAGATTTGGTGTTTAAGGTGTTAACAGTGTGTTAGACGCCTTTGAGGAGAGATGTCCATCATCCGGTGTTTTTAGTTCGTAGTTCGATAGGTCCATTTGATATTCTTTATATTTTGGCTGTATGTTTACCGAGATGGCTGCTACTAGTGAAAGGTTAGCCAGTGCGCCACCTAAAGGCAGACGCGTTGGGCCTTCCACCAGCAGCAAGAAAGATTTTAGTGTTGTCACTTCACCGGTCACTGCTGAAAAAGAACGGGTTTCTTTTTTTGCCGAGGGGATTCCTTTTTGCTGAAGCGTCGCCTCCTTTCCTGTTAGGGGCTCCTGGGAGTTTCTGCATTTTTTATATTTGTTTTTAATTTAATTTCAATTTTCTTTTTCTATCCACAACACATCTCTCAGTGACATATCGCCAGAACAAATCTTTGAAATCCAGTTTCGGACTTGGGAGTCAGTAATGACTCGTTGGTCACAAACGTTAGAAATTTTTTTTAGCTGTTTCTATTGCGTTTATGTTATTTTTAAACTTCCACAACATTACATGTCGAATATTCACTTTCAGTTCCTTCATTTTAGGGACGTGAGATCATAGATTAAATTATGATGCGTAGTTTTTCACATCTAAAATAAGAATGATTGATGAAAGCATTCTTTAATCAGGTAATTTCCGGTTGCATTCAAAACATCGCAACTGTCTGCAATCTTGTTTGTGATGTTTTCTTTGTCTTCTTTGAATTTGCAAGTTATTATCTTTTTAACTGCAATGAGGATTACTGATTTTAGATAATTTTGTTTAAATGTTGATCTGAGTCTTAACAATTTTAAGCTTGGAAACTAGTTGTTCACACGTACACTTTTTTATGCTTAATATTACGAAATGTTCGTTTACAACCAACAAATATTTGAATTCTGATGACAGCAACCTGATAGGATAATTTAAATGTACGTAGTAAGCAGTTCTTGATGGCACTTTTATTAACACTTGACTGAGAAGGTTACTTACTCATCATCAAAGTCAATTTCAGTCGCATTAACATTTTTTGTCGCCAAAAGTTCCTTCTCTTTATTAACTGTTCACAAATGATACAAGCTCTTCTTGCAGTACAGTTGTATCGCTATCGAGAATTGCTTATTCAATTATTCTGAGATCCATACAGGAATGACTTTCACTTCTGTTGGGGTCGAAACAGAATATTTTCTTGATATGTAAATGTTTTCTTCGTGCTCTCAAGACAGCATCAACGATAACATGGCTAGAAAGAGACCCCAGCGATGACCAAGCAGCGATCATCGAAGAAATCCTGAACAGTAGCAGCAGAAGCAACAGAAGGAGCGCCAGAGACTTCAGCAATGACTAAGCAGTTGCAGTACTTCAAAGAGATATTGACATTATATCCGAATTAAATCATGCGACGACAGTAAGCCCCTGTACATAAAATGATAATAAAATGTTGTCATAATAAAAAACGGAAGTATCATTTCATCGATGTTAATTTTTTCAAATAAAAAGGAAGAAGTGGTGACTCTGCCATCTCAGTTACAATTGGAACCAGTGTTGTCGTTTATTCTTAAATGACTTTTTGTTACACGCTAAAATAGCCTGTAACATAAAGTCATTTATTTATTTTATACAGATCTTGTTTCCCAGGTATCACCTCTGTGATTTAAATTGTTTTTTGGATAAATGTAATACACAAGAGAAGGTGAAGGGTAAGCCTCATTGACAACAAGAAAACCACGTGAAATTAACTTCTTAGTAAACAGTCCTCCTTTCTTCAGCCTTTTTCCTCCGCTGTCCTGTCTCTTTCTTACTCGACGCGTTCACTCACTCACCGTTCATCCTCGTCTTCTCTCGTCCGTCCGAGACTTATACAATATCGTCTAAGGGATGTAACTCATACCGCCTTGCTGGTACACTTCACTAATGCAGATTCTGCCTTTCAGATTCACTACACCCCCCCCCGGTGATCTCATGATCACACAAATGACAAACCGGGGTGGATCTCTTGCGTCTAGTGCTCCTCCGCGGTAATACCACTTCCTCCTCAAATGACTCGTCTGCAGAAGTATCATCCGTTACATGCGCGGTGTTTACTTCTAGGGGATCACTGCGTGCTTCGTTGATGGTGATCACCCTTGTACTTTGGGTCGAGAGTTCACTGTCACTCGCTCCTTCTGAGGTATCCAGGCCTATGACGGGACGCAGGTCCCTTACATGACGGGTCATCCCGTTGACGAGGACGTTCTCTGAGCTGATCACGCATGTAACACGTCCTCGTGCATAAGGGGATGTACAACGTCCGTTTGGGGTCTTCATCCAGACACGATCGCCTACGTCATATCTTATTTACTGCTGTTCGGGCTTATCTAGAGGGGGCGCATCAATACCCTTCAGTCGGACGCGGTAGAGACGAATTAGGTTGATAGGGGCAGTCAGCGGCGACACATTATCCTTAGGGGTGGTGTTATACCAATAGACCGCTTCTATTATAGGACACTGTTTCCTTGCTGCAATCCGTTTCACGCTCCGATGACACCGTTCCACAATACCATTACCGGAGGAGACGTGCGCACAACGGAAATGCAATCGAACCCCCCATTCGCTTAGAAAGTCCCGGAAAACCTTGCAACTAAATGCAGTGTCATTGTCAACGAGCATCTCAGCTGGCGCACCGCGCTCATAGAACAAACTTTCCAGATGGCTGACAACGCTCGCTGCATGTTGTCTTAGACGACACCAATGCATCTTGTCGTCTTAGACGACGCCAAATTGAGAATCGTGAGGCCCCACTATGAGCGATAGATAATGTCTACCTTGGTAGTGGGTTATATCCATTCCCACTCGAGACCAGGTGTCGCTAACGCCCAGCTTCCCCTTCGGCCAACGCATGGGTGATGGGTCGATCGACTGGCACTTCTTACAGTTCCTTACTATAGCCCTCACTGATGCTTTAAAGACCGTAGGATCGACCTGCCTGATGAAGTACAATGTTTGCCTTACGCCAGGGTAGCCACTTCGGAGTCATGCTCGCTTGGTGACACAGCACTCGTACAGTACGGAGGCTCAGCTGCCTTCTTGACGAGATCACACCATCGCTGTGGCACTCTTGTTAAACTATCTGCTCGATTATGTTCTGACCTCACTAGGGCTACGTCCACAGACAGCCCGTACTCTTTGACTAGGCTCGCGAGTGCATCAAACCGACGCCTGATCAACATCTCACTTGCTGCTCTGGTGCGCACTCAGCCTTCCCCGTGAGGGTATCTGTTACCCATTTGTGCACGCATACGGAGTTAGTGTGAATATGCAATATGGTTGCCTCCCACATCAGTACCATGTTTATGCCCTTCAGCACAGCATCGAGCTCCGCCAAGTTTATATGCTGCGTGTCCCTCTCCTTGCGTAGCCAGCTCACATCCTCCACGACAGCTCCATCATGCTCCAAGGACATTCCGGTAGCTAAGGAGTTCGCATCAACCCAAACATCGAGCTTAGGGCTATCAACACACCATTTTCCTCGTACAGGGTCTTTTTGGCGCATTCTCGCGACGACTTCTGTTATCATTGTTGTTAACGGAACATCAGTCACTTCGTCATCCCAACCCCTTGTTACATCTGCCGCTCTCCTCTTAATGAATGATGCAGCCACTCTGAGCCATTTAACTACTGGGAAGTGCCCGACCAACTTTCCACAAAATGGGAACACACTGCGTCGGGTAAGGACCTGTGGCACACTTGGAACCTCATTCCCTCGTTCCCATATTAGCATTTTGTCCTTTTCCCGAACTGTTAGGCCAAGCACTCGTGCACCGTTCTGCAGTCGCTCTGATTCCTTGCTCTTCAGTCCAAAGTTATCCAAATGTTGCTTTACCCTGGTTGCAGAAACTATGTCTTCGTTGATGAAGGCATCGTCGATGTACGCCGAGGTTGCCTGCCGGACTGCATCGTCTTTTGAGAGTGCAGTCTCAACAATAGCCTGCATAATTGATGGTGCCATATTGAGTCTGAAGCCCATGCGCGAAAGGCAGTACCTTTTTCCTTCAAAGATAACTGTTTGGTACGGCCACAAGGATTTGTGCACACGCACTTGCAAATATGCCCTTCGGAGGTCGAGTACTGATACGCTGGAGCCTTTCTTTCTCTACTCTCTTAACTTCTGCACACAGACATCGGCATGCGCTGTGTAGGCGTCGACGTATCCATTCAGTTCACGAAAATCTAACACAGGGCGCACTTTCGACTTATTCTGTTGAACTACGGCCATTAATGGAATCATGGCCTTTGGGGAACAGAGTTCCTCCTCAGGGTAGGGAAGCAGCCATCCATTGTTCAGCCACGTTTCCAGCTCATGACGGCACTGTTGTCGAACTTGAGCAGACACAGGATACTCGGGCACCTTGTTCACAAGGCTATTGGGTGGCTGATTACCTGACCACTTCCATGACGCTGTCCAAGCTCTGGTCTTCTCATTGAACTCAGCGCTGAAGTCCGGTTCCTCTATTCTGATCGCGGCGCAGGCGGCGGCGCAGGCACGCGGCGCAGGCACGCGGCCCTGTCCTAGAGAAGATAACATTACCGAACTGGTCTACACGGAATCCACCCAACATCCTAATAATATCCATACCGAGTAGCATGTCGAAGCCCAACAGCGAACTGTTCACGACCAGCACATCAGCTTTCACGGGGCTTACGTTATCTGCTGCCAGTGTGATAGTCCTGATGTCGTTACTACGGAGAGTCTTGCCGTCAACTGTCAGAACATCTGATGCCTGCCCACTCCAGGGGTTGCACACCGATTCAGTCACGAGGGACCGAGAACATCCAGAGTCCACTAGCGCCATTCGCCTCTTGCCATTAACCACAACTTCAATCACCGGGGGCGCCTCTTTTAATTTGAATGGGGAGAGAGTGGCACTAACCTCTCGCCCCCGTTTCCGTTTCCCGGACAGTTCTTCATAAGATGCCCAGTTTTGTTACAGAGATGACAACGTATACTTGATCTCTCTTTCCAGTGTCTAACACTGCTTCGCTGCATACAATCTCTGTCCAGATGGTTTGGGCCCCCGCATCTGAAACAGGTGACATCACTCTGACGACTTTTGAGAATGTTCGGGGTATGCGAGGTCTGCTCAGATCACGCTACAGCGGCCAGATGCTCGTCCCTGGTATCCACTAACACGGCGCAAGCCCTTTCAAGTACTTCTCTTAAAGTTAGGGTTTCTAACCTAGTTGACGATCGGAGGAGTCCCTTGACGTCAATCGGCAGCCCATTGACGAAAGCACCCTTTATCCAACATTCTGGCGGCGATTTCCCAACTAGTCCTGCTAATCGTTGCAAGTCCGTTAGGAACTCATTTGCGGTCTCTTCTGAACAGAGACGGTGCGTAGTAAATTGTTCGAAAGCCACGAACGAATCGGTTCCGTAGGCTTTCATAAGAGCGCGCTTGATCTCCTCAACGTCATCCCGTTGTTCCTTAGATAGCTACCGGTACGTTTCTCGGGCCGCACCTTTTACTCGTAGTGGCAGAACCCGCTCTATCTTGGAAATCTCGCAAAGCTCACAGGTTAATTCTAGGTCTTCCAACCATTCCAATATTGGCGTATCTGTCGCTGCGCCGCTAAACTCGGGGATAAGCCGAACATCAAATTGCCTGGACGCCATGGTTAATAATGTGCCGAAATAGCTTGTGATTTAAATTGTTTTTGGATAAATGTAATACACAAAAGAGGGTGAAGGGTATGCCTCCTTGACAACAAGAAAACCACGTGAAATTAACTTCTTAGTAAACAGTCCTTCTTTCTTCTTCAGCCTCTTTCCTCCGCTGTCCTGTCTCTTTCTTACTCGACGCGTTCACTCACTCACCGTTCATCCTCGTCTTCTCTCGTCCGTCCGAAACTTATACAATATTGTCTAAGGGATGTAACTCATACCGCTTTGCTGGTACACTTCACTAATGCAGATTCTGCCTTTCAGATTCACTACAACCTCTCACTCTTTTATTGTGAGTGCGAGTTATGGTACCCAAAGATGAAAACAAATGTACAATGCCAATGATCAGTCATCGCTACCATAGCTCTCGCTACAAATGCATATGAGGGAAGGTGGTACACGTTCATGTGTTTTCCATGGCAAATTTTTCGTTTCCATTGCCAAAGAATTTTCTTGCTGTTGCGTGTATATCATGGAAAAATCACAATAAATCTTGTCAATCTGTGCAATGACATCAGGAATTATTTTCAATGTTTGCATTTCATGGTTATAACTTGTCGGAAGTCCTCATAATAATCCAAACGGAAGTGTTCACCTCGACAGCCACGGCTCATAAGGTAGAGACGATCCGAAATTCAACCAGCTACTTACATCTACTTCCAGAACGAACGCAAGAGAAAATTAAAGTGTCATAAAAATATTTTTCCACCAAACAGAGACCGAGTTACGTAACTCTCAGAAAAGTCAGTCTGAGCCAAATGGAACTACATAAAAAACGCTGATTTGACCCTGGAGACAAAGAAAAGACACAAACAAAAGAGAAAGAACAATAAGCGGTTTAACTACAAGCAGTTTTACTTTATAACTGATCCACGACATATTTCTGAATGAACATCCCAAACGACCATAAATGACAATAATATTTTTTAAACACGTCTCAGTCTCTATTATTGGGCTATTTCTCACTTTTTACTGGTGAGCGTGAGTTATAGTACTCCTAGATGCCTGAATTAGTACAAGACAAATCCTCACTCGTCAGTATTATAGTTCCCGCTAAAACATCTAATCATGTGATTTGTTAATAATCAGGTAAAAGGATATTTATGTTGTTAACGACTCGATGGATTATTGTAAACTTGGCCTCGAGGAATGAAGGGAACAAAAAAATTCCGACAAACAAGAAATAACGGGAATACAAAAATACAGGGAATAACTAATAACTGAATTTTATTTTAAATTGTATGTGTTATGATGGAAAGAGTCTTTCGTCTGCATTTATTTTTGGTGTCGGGACCAAACTTTTAGTTACAGTTCTTTGTGTATATCGGTGCTTGTAGGTAAAAGAAAAGGAAGCTACTTACGCGAATAATTTTTCTTTCTTTTTTTTTTTTGTGGGTGCTGGTCTCTTATTCTTCTGAATACATCGGAATATCATGAGTCGGATGGGTTCGTTTTTTGGTATCCTTTACTTACTTACTCTCTCTCTCTCTCTCTCTCTCTCTCTCTCTCTCTCTCTCTCTCTCTCTCTCTCACTCACTCCGTTTCTTCTGACTCTTCAAGCTATCAGTTCTTTTTTTATATCCCTAGAATTCTAAATTACTGCTGAAGTTAAATTTTGTTTTCTCTAATTCTATTAGTTAATTCATATCCCTAGGGAGTCAGGTGGTATGTCCGTTGACTGTGGATTTTTTAAGATCAGGATTTACCCTTGGTTAGTCTGATCTTGGTCTATTTTAAGAATTTATGAAATCTCTTGTTTTTGCCGATTGGATAATTTTGAAAAAGATTTTTAAAATCTTTTTTTAAATCTGTTTTTGGTTAAAACTATTTTACTTAGGAACATTACAATGTCTAATATATGGATAAATATGAATACTACGGATATGGAATAACATTTTCTAATATTTAAAACACTTTTTTCCAAACTTATTTTATTGCAGAATTCTTCGTTGACTTTCCAAAAAATCATGTATCCTATTTCCTTATTTTATGGAAAATAAGACATTGCTGTAAATATTTGTGTTTGACACGCACTTTTTCCCAACATTTTAAGTTTAAAACTTAGGAATGTGTATAATACACAAGAACTTAATATAATTTTTTTTATCCGGTTACGTTCATCCCCAAATTCAGGACGGTATGACTGAATGTAAGTTATATTTTGGAATTTGCAAATCGGCAATTAAAAATAGCCTAAATATCATAGGCTTATTTTAAAAGTTGAACCGTAACAGTCCCTTTGTGAGTATTTAAACAACTGTGCGTTTTATTTCATCAGTCAGCATTCTCACCGGACCCAGTCTGTTAGTTTGTTTTTTCATTTGAAACAACAGAAAATTAAAAAAGGAAGAGAACTTTGAATTCAGACACTATATTGGTATTTGTGTAAAAAATTGTTTTTGAAATGTACAACTTTTCTTTTTTTCCGTCCAATGTCGATTAAGTCAATTTGACTCTCCAATGCTTTTATTTTACCTTTTTTTTATGCCTCATCAAATATTGTGGTTTTTGCTCAACTTTGCACTATGAAATTTGTGCTATGTCAGTAAAAAATGTATTTGCTGAATTTATTTCTTTCGAAATAAATTCTTTGTACTGGAATAAATGTTTGTTCGTCTCAAAAATATAGTTATTTTATGAGCTTTTTTTTCTTTTTGTATATTCCTCTGGTTCTATACGCCTTTTTTATTATTGTTTTTCTTTCGCTTTCCTTCTCTACGAAGTTACTCGGTTTACTGCTATCTTGACCGGCAACATTCTAGGCTTTGTTTTAGCACCCACGGGTTACATGCTCGGGGTAATTTGAAAATATATCTATGATCCAAAATGATTCACGGCAAATTCATTGTGGTGAATTCATTATAGTAAATTATTCGTATGGTAAATGTATCGCTATAAACTCATTGTATGGTAAATGTATCGCCAATGAACTCATTGTATGGTAAATGTATCGCCAATGAACTCATTGTATGATAAATGTATCGCCAATGAACTCATTGTATGGTAAATTTATAGCCAATGAACTCATTGTATGATAAATGTATCGCTATAAACTCATTGTATGGTAAATGTATCGCCAATAAACTCATGGTATGAAAAATGTATCGCCAATGAACTCATTGTATGGTAAATGTATCGCCAATGAACTCATTGTATGGTAAATGTATCACCAATGAACTCATTGTATGATAAATGTATCGCCAATGAACTCATTGTATGGTAAATGTATCGCCAATGAACTCATGGTATAAAAAATGTATCGCCAATGAACTCATTGTATGGTAAATTTATCGCCAATGAACTCATTGTATGATAAATGTATCGCCATTGAACTCATTGTATGGTAAATTTATCGCCAATGAACTCATTGTATGATAAATGTATCGCCATTGAACTCATTGTATGGTAAATTTATCGCCAATGAACTCATTGTATGATAAATGTATCGCCAATGAACTCATTGTATGGTAAATGTATCGCCAATGAACTCATTGTATGGTAAATGTATCGCCAATGAACTCATTGTATGGTAAATGTATCGCCAATGAACTCATTGTATGATAAATGTATCGCCAATGAACTCATTGTATGGTGAATGTATCGCCAATGAACTCATTGTATGATAAATGTATCGCCAATGAACTCATTGTATGGTAGATGTATAGCCAATGAACAGATTGTATGGTAAATGTATCGCCAATGAACTCATAGTATGGTAAATGTATCGCCAATGAACGCATTGTATGGTAAATGTATAGCCAATGAACAGATTGTATGGTAAATGTATCGCCAATGAACTCATAGTATGGTAAATGTATCGCCAATGAAATCATTGTATGGTAAATGTATCTCCAATGAACTCATTGTATGGTGAATGTATCGTCAATGAACTCATTGTATGATAAATGTATAGCCAATGAACTCGTTGTATGGTAAATGTATAGCCAATGAACTCATTGTATGCTAAATGTATCGCCAATGAACTCATTGTATGATAAATGTATCGCCAATGAACTCATTGTATGATAAATGTATCGCCAATGAACTCATTGTATAATAAATGTATCGCCAATGAACTCATTGTATGATAAATGTGTCGCCAATGAACTCATTGTATGTCAAATGTATCGCCAATGAACTAATTGTATGGTAAATGTATCGCCAATGAACTCATTGTATGGTAAATGTATCGCCAATGAACTCATTTTATGATAAATGTATCGCCAATGAACTCATTGTATGGTGAATGTATCGCCAATGAACTCATTGTATGATAAATGTATCGCCAATGAACTCATTGTACGGTAAATGTATCGCCAATGAACTCATTGTATGGTAAATGTATCGCCAATGAACTCATTGTATGATAAATGTATCGCCAATGAACTCATTGTATGATAAATGTATCGCCAATGAACTCATTGTATGATAAATGTATCGTCAATGAACTCATTGTACGGTAAATGTGTCGCCAATGAATTCATTGTATGATAAATGTATCGCCAATGAACAGATTGTATGGTAAATGTATCGCCAATGAACTCATTGTATGATAAATGTATCACCAATGAACTCATTGTATGATAAATGTATCGCCAATGAACTCATTGTATGATAAATGTATCGCCAATGAACTCATTATATGATAAATGTATCGCCAATGAACTCATTGTATGATAAATGTATCGTCAATGAACTCATTGTATGGTAAATGTATCTCCAATGAACTCATTGTATGATAAATGTATCGCCAATGAACTCATTCTATGGTGAATGTATTGCCAATGAACTCATTGTATGATAAATGTATCGCCAATGAACTCATTGTATGGTGAATGTATCGCCAATGAACTCATTATATGGTGAATGTATCGCCAATGAACTCATTGTATGATAAATGTATCGCCAATGAACTCATTGTATGATAAATGTATCGTCAATGAACTCATTGTATGGTAAATGTATCGCCAATGAACTCATTGTATGATAAATGTATCGCCAATGAACTCATTGTATGGTGAATGTATTGCCAATGAACTCATTGTATGATAAATGTATCGCCAATGAACTCATTGTATGGTAAATTTATCGCCAATTAACTCTTTGTATGATAAATGTATCGCCATTGAACTCATTCTATGGTAAATTTATCGCCAATGAACTCATTGTATGATAAATGTATCGCCAATAAACTCATTCTTTGGTAAATGTATCGCCAATGAACTCATTGTATGGTAAATGTATCGCCAATGAACTCATTGTATGGTAAATGTATCGCCAATGAACTCATTGTATGATAAATGTATCGCCAATGAACTCATTGTATGATAAATGTGTCGCCAATGAACTCATTGTATGATAAATGCATCGCCAATGAACTCATTGTATGGTAAATTTATGGCCATTGAACTCATTGTATGATAAATGTATCACCAATGAACTCATTGTATGATAAATGTATCGCCAATGAACTCATTTTATGGTAAATGTATCGCCAATGAACTCATTGTATGGTAAATGTATCGCCAATGAACTCATTGTATGGTAAATGTATCGCCAATGAACTCATTGTATGGTAAATTTATGGCCAATGAACTCATTGTATGATAAATGTATCACCAATAAACTCATTGTATGGTAAATGTATCACCAATGAACTCATTGTATGGTAAATTTATCGCCAATGAACTCATTGCATGATAAATGTATCGCCAATGAACTCATCGTATGGTAAATGTATCGCCAATGAACTCATTGCATGATAAATGTATCGCCAATGAACTCATAGTATGGTAAATGTATCGCCAATGAACTCATTGTATGATAAATGTATCGCCAATGAACTCATTGTACGGTAAATGTGTCGCCAATGAATTCATTGTATGATAAATGTATCGCCAATGAACAGATTGTATGGTAAATGTATCGCCAATGAACTCATTGTATGGTAAATGTATCGCCAATGAACTCATTGTATGGTGAATATATCGCCAATGAACTCATTGTATGATAAATGTATCGCCAATGAACTCATTGTATGATAAATTTATCGCCAATGAACTCATTGTATGGTAAATGTATCGCCAATGAACTCATTGTATGATAAATGTATCGCCAATGAACTCATTGTATGATAAATGTATCGCCAATGAACTCATTGTACGGTAAATGTGTCGCCAATGAATTCATTGTATGATAAATGTATCGCCAATGAACAGATTGCATGGTAAATGTATCGCCAATGAACTCATTGTATGGTAAATGTATCGCCAATGAACTCATTGTATGGTGAATATATCGCCAATGAACTCATTGTATGATAAATGTATCGCCAATGAACTCATTGTATGATAAATTTATCGCCAATGAACTCATTGTATGGTAAATGTATCGCCAATGAACTCATTGTATGATAAATGTATTGCCAATGAACTCATTGTATGGTGAATGTATCGCCAATGAACTCATTGTATGGTAAGTGTATCGCCAATGAAATCATTGTATGGTAAATGTATCGCCAATGAACTCATTGTATGGTGAATGTATCGTCAATGAACTCATTGTATGATAAATGTATCGCCAATGAACTCATTGTATGGTAAATGTATAGCCAATGAACAGATTGTATGGTAAATGTATCGCCAATGAACTCATAGTATGGTAAATGTATCGCCAATGAACTCATTGTATGGTAAATGTATAGCCAATGAACAGATTGTATGGTAAATGTATCGCCAATGAACTCATTGTATGATAAATGTATCGCCAATGAACTCATTGTATGATAAATGTATCGCCAATGAACTCATTGTATGGTAAATGTATCGCCAATGAACTCATTGTATGGTAAATGTATCGCCAATGAACTTATTGTATGATAAATGTATCGCCAATGAACTCATTGTATGATAAATGTATCGCCAATGAACTCATTGTATGGTAAATGTATCGCCAATGAACTTATTGTATGATAAATGTATCGCCAATGAACTCATTGTATGGTAAATGTATCGCCAATGAACTCATTGTATGGTAAATGTATCGCCAATGAACTCATTGTATGATAAATGTATTGCCAATGAACTCATTATATGGTAAATGTATCGCCAATGAACTCATTGTATGGTAAATGTATCGCCAATGAAATTATTGTATGGTAAAAATATAGCCAATGAACCCATTGTATGATAAATGTGTCGCCAATGAACTCATTGTATGATCAATGTATCGCCAATGAACTCATTGTATGATAAATGTATCGCCAATGAACTCATTGTATGGTAAATGTATCGCCAATGAACTCATTGTATGGTGAATGTATCGCCAATGAACTCATTGTATGATAAATGTATCGCCAATGAACTAATTGTATGGTAAATGTATCGCCAATGAACTCATTGTATGGTGAATGTGTCGCCAATGAACTCATTGTATGGTGAATGTATCGCCAATGAACTCATTGTATGGTGAATGTATCGCCAATGAACTCATTGTATGATAAATGTATCAATAATGAACTCATTGTATGGTAAATGTATCGCCAATGAACTCATTGTATGATAAATGTATCGCCAATGAACTTATTGTATGGTGAATGTATCGCCAATGAACTCATTGTATGATAAATGTATCGCCAATGAACTAATTGTATGGTAAATGTATCGCCAATGAACTCATTGTATGGTGAATGTATCGCCAATGAACTCATTGTATGGTGAATGTATCGCCAATGAACTCATTGTATGGTGAATGTATCGCCAATGAACTCATTGTATGATAAATGTATCGCTAATGAACTCATTGTATGGTAAATGTATCGCCAATGAACTCATTGTATGGTAAATGTATCGCCAATGAACTCATTGTATGGTAAATGTATCGCCAATGAAATTATTGTATGGTAAAAATATAGCCAATGAACTCATTGTATGATAAATGTGTCGCCAATGAACTCATTGTATGATCAATGTATCGCCAATGAACTCATTGTATGATAAATGTATCGCCAATGAACTCATTTTATGGTAAATGTATCGCCAATGAACTCATTGTATGGTAAATGTATCGCCAATGAACTCATTGTATGGTAAATGTATCGCCAATGAACTCATTGTATGGTAAATTTATGGCCAATGAACTCATTGTATGATAAATGTATCACCAATAAACTCATTGTATGGTAAATGTATCACCAATGAACTCATTGTATGGGAAATTTATCGCCAATGAACTCATTGCATGATAAATGTATCGCCAATGAACTCATCGTATGGTAAATGTATCGCCAATGAACTCATTGCATGATAAATGTATCGCCAATGAACTCATAGTATGGTAAATGTATCGCCAATGAACTCATTTATGATAAATGTATCGCCAATGAACTCATTGTATGATAAATGTATCGCCAATGAACTCATTGTATGATAAATGTATCGCCAATGAACAGATTGTATGGTAAATGTATCGCCAATGAACTCATTGTATGGTAAATGTATCGCCAATGAACTCATTGTATGGTGAATGTATCGCCAATGAACTCATTGTATGATAAATGTATCGCCAATGAACTCATTGTATGATAAATTTATCGCCAATGAACTCATTGTATGGTAAATGTATCGCCAATGAACTCATTGTATGATAAATGTATCGCCAATGAACTCATTGTATGGTAAATGTATCGTCAATGAACTCATTGTATGATAAATGTATCGCCAATGAACTCATTGTATGGTAAATGTATAGCCAATGATCAGATTGTATGGTAAATGTATCGCCAATGAACTCATAGTATGGTAAATGTATCGCCAATGAACTCATTGTATGGTAAATGTATAGCCAATGAACAGATTGTATGGTAAATGTATCGCCAATGAACTCATTGTATGATAAATGTATCGCCAATGAACTCATTGTATGATAAATTTATCGCCAATGAACTCATTGTATGGTAAATGTATCGCCAATGAACTCATTGTATGGTAAATGTATCGCCAATGAACTTATTGTATGATAAATGTATCGCCAATGAACTCATTGTATGATAAATGTATCGCCAATGAACTCATTGTATGGTAAATGTATCGCCAATGAACTTATTGTATGATAAATGTATCGCCAATGAACTCATTGTATGGTAAATGTATCGCCAATGAACTCATTGTATGGTAAATGTATCGCCAATGAACTCATTGTATGATAAATGTATTGCCAATGAACTCATTGTATGGTAAATGTATCGCCAATGAACTCATTGTATGGTAAATGTATCGCCAATGAAATTATTGTATGGTAAAAATATAGCCAATGAACCCATTGTATGATAAATGTGTCGCCAATGAACTCATTGTATGATCAATGTATCGCCAATGAACTCATTGTATGATAAATGTATCGCCAATGAACTCATTGTATGGTAAATGTATCGCCAATGAACTCATTGTATGGTGAATGTATCGCCAATGAACTCATTGTATGATAAATGTATCGCCAATGAACTAATTGTATGGTAAATGTATCGCCAATGAACTCATTGTATGGTGAATGTGTCGCCAATGAACTCATTGTATGGTGAATGTATCGCCAATGAACTCATTGTATGGTGAATGTATCGCCAATGAACTCATTGTATGATAAATGTATCGCTAATGAACTCATTGTATGGTAAATGTATCGCCAATGAACTCATTGTATGATAAATGTATCGCCAATGAACTTATTGTATGGTGAATGTATCGCCAATGAACTCATTGTATGATAAATGTATCGCCAATGAACTAATTGTATGGTAAATGTATCGCCAATGAACTCATTGTATGGTGAATGTATCGCCAATGAACTCATTGTATGGTGAATGTATCGCCAATGAACTCATTGTATGGTGAATGTATCGCCAATGAACTCATTGTATGATAAATGTATCGCTAATGAACTCATTGTATGGTAAATGTATCGCCAATGAACTCATTGTATGGTAAATGTATCGCCAATGAACTCATTGTATGGTAAATGTATCGCCAATGAAATTATTGTATGGTAAAAATATAGCCAATGAACTCATTGTATGATAAATGTGTCGCCAATGAACTCATTGTATGATCAATGTATCGCCAATGAACTCATTGTATGATAAATGTATCGCCAATGAACTCATTGTATGGTAAATGTATCGCCAATGAACTCATTGTATGGTGAATGTATCGCTAATGAACTCATTGTATGATAAATGTATCGCCAATGAACTAATTGTATGGTAAATGTATCGCCAATGAACTCATTGTATGGTGAATGTATCGCCAATGAACTCATTGTATGGTGAATGTATCGCCAATGAACTCATTGTATGGTGAATGTATCGCCAATGAACTCATTGTATGATAAATGTATCGCTAATGAACTCATTGTATGGTAAATGTATCGCTAATGAACTCATTGTATGATAAATGTATCGCCAATGAACTTATTGTATGGTGAATGTATCGCCAATGAACTCATTGTATGATAAATGTATCGCCAATGAACTCATTGTATGATAAATGTATCACCAATGAACTCATTGTATGATAAATGTATCGCCAATGAACTCATTGTATGGTAAATGTATCGCCAATGAACTCATTGTATGGTGAATGTATCGCCAATGAACTCATTGTATGATAAATGTATCGCCAATGAACTCATTGTATGATAAATGCATCGCCAATGAACTCATTGTATGGTAAATTTATGGCCAATGAACTCATTGTATGATAAATGTATCACCAATGAACTCATTGTATGATAAATGTATCGCCAATGAACTCATTATATGATAAATGTATCGCCAATGAACTCATTGTATGGTGAATGTATCGCCAATGAACTCATTGTATGGTAAATTTATGGCCAATGAACTCATTGTATGATAAATGTATCACCAATAAACTCATTGTATGGTAAATGTATCACCAATGAACTCATTGTATGGTAAATTTATCGCCAATGAACTCATTGCATGATAAATGTATCGCCAATGAACTCATCGTATGGTAAATGTATCGCCAATGAACTCATTGTATGATAAATGTATCGCCAATGAACTTATTGTATGGTAAATGTATTGCCAATGAATTCATTGTATGATAAATGTATCGCCAATGAACTCATTGTATGGTAAATGTATCGCCAATGAACTCATTATATGATAAATGTATCGCCAATGAACTCATTGTATGATAAATGTATCGTCAATGAACTCATTGTATGGTAAATGTATCGCCAATGAACTCATTGTATGATAAATGTATCGCCAATGAACTCATTGTATGGTGAATGTATTGCCAATGAACTCATTGTATGATAAATGTATCACCAATGAACTCATTGTATGGTAAATTTATCGCATATTAACTCTTTGTATGATAAATGTATCGCCGTTGAACTCATTGTATGGTGAATGTATTGCCAATGAACTCATTGTATGATAAATGTATCGCCAATGAACTCATTGTATGGTAAATTTATCGCCAATTAACTCTTTGTATGATAAATGTATCGCCATTGAACTCATTGTATGGTAAATCTATCGCCAATGAACTCATTGTATGATAAATGTGTCGCCAATGAACTCATTGTATGGTAAATGTATCGCCAATGAACTCATTGTATGATAAATGTATCGCCAATGAACTCATTGTATGATAAATGTGTCGCCAATGAACTCATTGTATGATAAATGCATTGCCAATGAACTCATTGTATGGTAAATTTATGGCCAATGAACTCATTGTATGATAAATGTATCACCAATGAACTCATTGTATGATAAATGTATCGCCAATGAACTCATTTTATGGTAAATGTATCGCCAATGAACTCATTGTATGGTAAATGTATCGCCAATGAACTCATTGTATGGTAAATGTATCGCCAATGAACTCATTGTATGGTAAATTTATGGCCAATGAAATCATTGTATGATAAATGTATCACCAATAAACTCATTGTATGGTAAATGTATCACCAATGAACTCATTGTATGGTAAATTTATCGCCAATGAACTCATTGCATGATAAATGTATCGCCAATGAACTCATTGTATGGTAAATTTATCGTCAATGAACTCATTGTATGGTAAGTGTATCGCCAATGAAATCATTGTATGGTAAATGTATCGCCAATGAACTCATTGTATGATAAATGTATCGCCAATGAACTCATTGTATGATAAATGTATCGCCAATGAACTCATTGTATGGTAAATTTATCGCCAATGAACTCATTGTATGATAAATGTGTCGCCAATGAACTCATTGTATGATAAATGTATCGCCAATAAACTCATTGTACGGTAAATGTGTCGCCAATGAATTCCTTGTATGATAAATTTATCGCCAATGAACTCATTGTATGGTAAATTTATCGCCAATGAACTCATTGTATGATAAATGTATCGCCAATGAACTCATTGTATGGTAAATTTATCGTCAATGAACTCATTGTATGGTAAGTGTATCGCCAATGAAATCATTGTATGGTAAATGTATCGCCAATGAACTCATTGTATGGTGAATGTATCGTCAATGAACTCATTGTATGATAAATGTATCGCCAATGAACTCATTGTATGGTAAATGTATAGCCAATGAACAGATTGTATGGTAAATGTATCGCCAATGAACACATAGTATGGTAAATGTATCGCCAATGAACTCATTGTATGGTAAATGTATAGCCAATGAACAGATTGTATGGTAAATGTATCGCCAATGAACTCATTGTATGATAAATGTATCGCCAATGAACTCATTGTATGATAAATGTATCGCCAATGAACTCATTGTATGGTAAATGTATCGCCAATGAACTCATTGTATGGTAAATGTATCGCCAATGAACTTATTGTATGATAAATGTATCGCCAATGAACTCATTGTATGATAAATGTATCGCCAATGAACTCATTGTATGGTAAATGTATCGCCAATGAACTCATTGTATGGTAAATGTATCGCCAATGAAATTATTGTATGGTAAAAATATAGCCAATGAACCCATTGTATGATAAATGTGTCGCCAATGAACTCATTGTATGATCAATGTATCGCCATTGAACTCATTGTATGATAAATGTATCGCCAATGAACTCATTGTATGGTAAATGTATCGCCAATGAACTCATTGTATGGTGAATGTATCGCCAATGAACTCATTGTATGATAAATGTATCGCAAATGAACTAATTGTATGGTAAATGTATCGCCAATGAACTCATTGTATGGTGAATGTATCGCCAATGAACTCATTGTATGGTGAATGTATCGCCAATGAACTCATTGTATGGTGAATGTATCGCCAATGAACTCATTGTATGATAAATGTATCGCTAATGAACTCCTTGTATGGTAAATGTATCGCCAATGAACTCATTGTATGATAAATGTATCGCCAATGAACTTATTGTATGGTGAATGTATCACCAATGAACTCATTGTATGATAAATGTATCGCCAATGAACTAATTGTATGGTAAATGTATCGCCAATGAACTCATTGTCTGGTGAATGTATCGCCAATGAACTCATTGTATGGTGAATGTATCGCCAATGAACTCATTGTATGGTGAATGTATCGCCAATGAACTCATTGTATGATAAATGTATCGCTAATGAACTCATTGTATGGTAAATGTATCGCCAATGAACTCATTGTATGATAAATGTATCGCCAATGAACTCATTGTATGGTAAATGTATAGCCAATGAACAGATTGTATGGTAAATGTATCGCCAATGAACACATAGTATGGTAAATGTATCGCCAATGAACTCATTGTATGGTAAATGTATAGCCAATGAACAGATTGTATGGTAAATGTATCGCCAATGAACTCATTGTATGATAAATGTATCGCCAATGAACTCATTGTATGATAAATGTATCGCCAATGAACTCATTGTATGGTAAATGTATCGCCAATGAACTCATTGTATGGTAAATGTATCGCCAATGAACTTATTGTATGATAAATGTATCGCCAATGAACTCATTGTATGATAAATGTATCGCCAATGAACTCATTGTATGGTAAATGTATCGCCAATGAACTCATTGTATGGTAAATGTATCGCCAATGAAATTATTGTATGGTAAAAATATAGCCAATGAACCCATTGTATGATAAATGTGTCGCCAATGAACTCATTGTATGATCAATGTATCGCCATTGAACTCATTGTATGATAAATGTATCGCCAATGAACTCATTGTATGGTAAATGTATCGCCAATGAACTCATTGTATGGTGAATGTATCGCCAATGAACTCATTGTATGATAAATGTATCGCAAATGAACTAATTGTATGGTAAATGTATCGCCAATGAACTCATTGTATGGTGAATGTATCGCCAATGAACTCATTGTATGGTGAATGTATCGCCAATGAACTCATTGTATGGTGAATGTATCGCCAATGAACTCATTGTATGATAAATGTATCGCTAATGAACTCCTTGTATGGTAAATGTATCGCCAATGAACTCATTGTATGATAAATGTATCGCCAATGAACTTATTGTATGGTGAATGTATCACCAATGAACTCATTGTATGATAAATGTATCGCCAATGAACTAATTGTATGGTAAATGTATCGCCAATGAACTCATTGTCTGGTGAATGTATCGCCAATGAACTCATTGTATGGTGAATGTATCGCCAATGAACTCATTGTATGGTGAATGTATCGCCAATGAACTCATTGTATGATAAATGTATCGCTAATGAACTCATTGTATGGTAAATGTATCGCCAATGAACTCATTGTATGGTAAATGTATCGCCAATGAACTCATTGTATGGTAAATGTATCGCCAATGAAATTATTGTATGGTAAAAATATAGCCAATGAACTCATTGTATGATAAATGTGTCGCCAATGAACTCATTGTATGATCAATGTATCGCCAATGAACTCATTGTATGATAAATATATCGCCAATGAACTCATTATATGATAAATGTATCGCCAATGAACTCATTGTATGGTGAATGTATCGCCAATGAACTCATTGTATGGTAAATTTATGGCCAATGAACTCATTGTATGATAAATGTATCACCAATAAACTCATTGTATGGTAAATGTATCACCAATGAACTCATTGTATGGTAAATTTATCGCCAATGAACTCATTGCATGATAAATGTATCGCCAATGAACTCATCGTATGGTAAATGTATCGCCAATGAACTCATTGTATGATAAATGTATCGCCAATGAACTTATTGTATGGTAAATGTATCGCCAATGAATTCATTGTATGATAAATGTATCGCCAATGAACTCATTGTACGGTAAATGTGTCGCCAATGAATTCATTGTATGATAAATGTATCGCCAATGAACAGATTGTATGGTAAATGTATCGCCAATGAACTCATTGTATGGTTAATGTATCGCCAATAAACTCATTGTATGGTGAATGTATCGCCAATGAACTCATTGTATGATAAATGTATCGCCAATGAACTCATTGTATGATAAATTTATCGCCAATGAACTCATTGTATGGTAAATGTATCGCCAATGAACTCATTGTATGATAAATGTATCGCCAATGAACTCATTGTATGGTAAATGTATCACCAATGAACTCATTGTATGGTAAGTGTATCGCCAATGAAATCATTGTATGGTAAATGTATCGCCAATGAACTCATTGTATGGTAAATGTATCGTCAATGAACTCATTGTATGATAAATGTATCGCCAATGAACTCATTGTATGGTAAATGTATAGCCAATGAACAGATTGTAGGGTAAATGTATCGCCAATGAACTCATAGTATGGTAAATGTATCGCCAATGAACTCATTGTATGGTAAATGTATAGCCAATGAACAGATTGTATGGTAAATGTATCGCCAATGAACTCATTGTATGATAAATGTATCGCCAATGAACTCATTGTATTATAAATGTATCGCCAATGAAATTATTGTATGGTAAAAATATAGCCAATGAACTCATTGTATGATAAATGTATCGCCAATGAACTCATTGTATGGTGAATGTATCGCCAATGAACTCATTGTATGATAAATGTATCGCCAATGAACTAATTGTATGGTAAATGTATCGCCAATGAACTCATTGTATGGTGAATGTATCGCCAATGAACTCATTGTATGGTGAATGTATCACCAATGAACTCATTGTATGATAAATGTATCGCTAATGAACTCATTGTATGGTAAATGTATCGCCAATGAACTCATTGTATGATAAATGTATCGCCAATGAACTTATTGTATGGTGAATGTATCGCCAATGAACTCATTGTATGATAAATGTATCGCCAATGAACTCATTGTATGGTAAATTTATCGCCAATGAACTCATTGTATGATAAATGTGTCGCCAATGAACTCATTGTATGATAAATGTATCGCCAATTAACTCATTGTATGATAAATGTATCGCCAATGAACTCATTGTATGGTAAATGTATCGCCAATGAACTCATTGTATGATAAATGTATCGCCAATGAACTCATTGTATGATAAATGTATCGCCAATGAACTCATTGTATGATAAATGTATCGCCAATGAACTCATTGTATGGTAAATGTATAGCCAATGAACAGATTGTATGGTAAATGTATCGCCAATGAACTCATAGTATGGTAAATGTATCGCCAATGAACTCATTGTATGGTAAATGTATAGCCAATGAACAGATTGTATGGTAAATGTATCGCCAATGAACTCATTGTATGATAAATGTATCGCCAATGAACTCATTGTATGATAAATGTATCACCAATGAACTCATTGTATGGTAAATGTATCGCCAATGAACTCATTGTATGGTGAATGTATCGCCAATGAACTCATTGTATGGTAAATGTATCGCCAATGAAATTATTGTATGGTAAAAATATAGCCAATGAACCCATTGTATGATAAATGTGTCGCCAATGAACTCATTGTATGATCAATGTATCGCCAATGAACTCATTGTATGATAAATGTATCGCCAATGAACTTATTGTATGGTGAATGTATCACCAATGAACTCATTGTATGATAAATGTATCGCCAATGAACTAATTGTATGGTAAATGTATCGCCAATGAACTCATTGTCTGGTGAATGTATCGCCAATGAACTCATTGTATGGTGAATGTATTGCCAATGAACTCATTGTATGGTGAATGTATCGCCAATGAACTCATTGTATGATAAATGTATCGCTAATGAACTCATTGTATGGTAAATGTATCGCCAATGAACTCATTGTATGGTAAATGTATCGCCAATGAACTCATTGTATGGTAAATGTATCGCCAATGAAATTATTGTATGGTAAAAATATAGCCAATGAACTCATTGTATGATAAATGTGTCGCCAATGAACTCATTGTATGATCAATGTATCGCCAATGAACTCATTGTATGATAAATGTATCGCCAATGAACTCATTATATGATAAATGTATCGCCAATGAACTCATTGTATGGTGAATGTATCGCCAATGAACTCATTGTATGGTAAACTTATGGCCAATGAACTCATTGTATGATAAATGTATCACCAATAAACTCATTGTATGGTAAATGTATCACCAATGAACTCATTGTATGGTAAATTTATCGCCAATGAACTCATTGCATGATAAATGTATCGCCAATGAACTCATCGTATGGTAAATGTATCGCCAATGAACTCATTGTATGATAAATGTATCGCCAATGAACTTATTGTATGGTAAATGTATCGCCAATGAATTCATTGTATGATAAATGTATCGCCAATGAACTCCTTGTACGGTAAATGTATCGCCAATGAACTCATGATATGATAAATGTATCGCCAATGAACTCATTGTATGATAAATGTATCGTCAATGAACTCATTGTATGGTAAATGTATCGCCAATGAACTCATTGTATGATAAATGTATCGCCAATGAACTCATTGTATGGTGAATGTATTGCCAATGAACTCATTGTATGATAAATGTATCGCCAATGAACTCATTGTATGGTAAATTTATCGCCAATTAACTCTTTGTATGATAAATGTATCGCCATTGAACTCATTGTATGGTAAATTTATCGCCAATGAACTCATTGTATGATAAATGTATCGCCAATAAACTCATTCTTTGGTAAATGTATCGCCAATGAACTCATTGTATGATAAATGTGTCGCCAATGAACTCATTGTATGATAAATGCATCGCCAATGAACTCATTGTATGGTAAATTTATGGCCAATGAACTCATTGTATGATAAATGTATCGCTAATGAACTCATTGTATGGTAAATGTATCGCCAATGAACTCATTGTATGGTAAATGTATCGCCAATGAACTCATTGTATGGTAAATGTATCGCCAATGAAATTATTGTATGGTAAAAATATAGCCAATGAACTCATTGTATGATAAATGTGTCGCCAATGAACTCATTGTATGATCAATGTATCGCCAATGAACTCATTGTATGATAAATATATCGCCAATGAACTCATTATATGATAAATGTATCGCCAATGAACTCATTGTATGGTGAATGTATCGCCAATGAACTCATTGTATGGTAAATTTATGGCCAATGAACTCATTGTATGATAAATGTATCACCAATAAACTCATTGTATGGTAAATGTATCACCAATGAACTCATTGTATGGTAAATTTATCGCCAATGAACTCATTGCATGATAAATGTATCGCCAATGAACTCATCGTATGGTAAATGTATCGCCAATGAACTCATTGTATGATAAATGTATCGCCAATGAACTTATTGTATGGTAAATGTATCGCCAATGAATTCATTGTATGATAAATGTATCGCCAATGAACTCATTGTACGGTAAATGTGTCGCCAATGAATTCATTGTATGATAAATGTATCGCCAATGAACAGATTGTATGGTAAATGTATCGCCAATGAACTCATTGTATGGTTAATGTATCGCCAATAAACTCATTGTATGGTGAATGTATCGCCAATGAACTCATTGTATGATAAATGTATCGCCAATGAACTCATTGTATGATAAATTTATCGCCAATGAACTCATTGTATGGTAAATGTATCGCCAATGAACTCATTGTATGATAAATGTATCGCCAATGAACTCATTGTATGGTAAATGTATCACCAATGAACTCATTGTATGGTAAGTGTATCGCCAATGAAATCATTGTATGGTAAATGTATCGCCAATGAACTCATTGTATGGTAAATGTATCGTCAATGAACTCATTGTATGATAAATGTATCGCCAATGAACTCATTGTATGGTAAATGTATAGCCAATGAACAGATTGTAGGGTAAATGTATCGCCAATGAACTCATAGTATGGTAAATGTATCGCCAATGAACTCATTGTATGGTAAATGTATAGCCAATGAACAGATTGTATGGTAAATGTATCGCCAATGAACTCATTGTATGATAAATGTATCGCCAATGAACTCATTGTATTATAAATGTATCGCCAATGAAATTATTGTATGGTAAAAATATAGCCAATGAACTCATTGTATGATAAATGTATCGCCAATGAACTCATTGTATGGTGAATGTATCGCCAATGAACTCATTGTATGATAAATGTATCGCCAATGAACTAATTGTATGGTAAATGTATCGCCAATGAACTCATTGTATGGTGAATGTATCGCCAATGAACTCATTGTATGGTGAATGTATCACCAATGAACTCATTGTATGATAAATGTATCGCTAATGAACTCATTGTATGGTAAATGTATCGCCAATGAACTCATTGTATGATAAATGTATCGCCAATGAACTTATTGTATGGTGAATGTATCGCCAATGAACTCATTGTATGATAAATGTATCGCCAATGAACTCATTGTATGGTAAATTTATCGCCAATGAACTCATTGTATGATAAATGTGTCGCCAATGAACTCATTGTATGATAAATGTATCGCCAATTAACTCATTGTATGATAAATGTATCGCCAATGAACTCATTGTATGGTAAATGTATCGCCAATGAACTCATTGTATGATAAATGTATCGCCAATGAACTCATTGTATGATAAATGTATCGCCAATGAACTCATTGTATGATAAATGTATCGCCAATGAACTCATTGTATGGTAAATGTATAGCCAATGAACAGATTGTATGGTAAATGTATCGCCAATGAACTCATAGTATGGTAAATGTATCGCCAATGAACTCATTGTATGGTAAATGTATAGCCAATGAACAGATTGTATGGTAAATGTATCGCCAATGAACTCATTGTATGATAAATGTATCGCCAATGAACTCATTGTATGATAAATGTATCACCAATGAACTCATTGTATGGTAAATGTATCGCCAATGAACTCATTGTATGGTGAATGTATCGCCAATGAACTCATTGTATGGTAAATGTATCGCCAATGAAATTATTGTATGGTAAAAATATAGCCAATGAACCCATTGTATGATAAATGTGTCGCCAATGAACTCATTGTATGATCAATGTATCGCCAATGAACTCATTGTATGATAAATGTATCGCCAATGAACTTATTGTATGGTGAATGTATCACCAATGAACTCATTGTATGATAAATGTATCGCCAATGAACTAATTGTATGGTAAATGTATCGCCAATGAACTCATTGTCTGGTGAATGTATCGCCAATGAACTCATTGTATGGTGAATGTATTGCCAATGAACTCATTGTATGGTGAATGTATCGCCAATGAACTCATTGTATGATAAATGTATCGCTAATGAACTCATTGTATGGTAAATGTATCGCCAATGAACTCATTGTATGGTAAATGTATCGCCAATGAACTCATTGTATGGTAAATGTATCGCCAATGAAATTATTGTATGGTAAAAATATAGCCAATGAACTCATTGTATGATAAATGTGTCGCCAATGAACTCATTGTATGATCAATGTATCGCCAATGAACTCATTGTATGATAAATGTATCGCCAATGAACTCATTATATGATAAATGTATCGCCAATGAACTCATTGTATGGTGAATGTATCGCCAATGAACTCATTGTATGGTAAACTTATGGCCAATGAACTCATTGTATGATAAATGTATCACCAATAAACTCATTGTATGGTAAATGTATCACCAATGAACTCATTGTATGGTAAATTTATCGCCAATGAACTCATTGCATGATAAATGTATCGCCAATGAACTCATCGTATGGTAAATGTATCGCCAATGAACTCATTGTATGATAAATGTATCGCCAATGAACTTATTGTATGGTAAATGTATCGCCAATGAATTCATTGTATGATAAATGTATCGCCAATGAACTCCTTGTACGGTAAATGTATCGCCAATGAACTCATGATATGATAAATGTATCGCCAATGAACTCATTGTATGATAAATGTATCGTCAATGAACTCATTGTATGGTAAATGTATCGCCAATGAACTCATTGTATGATAAATGTATCGCCAATGAACTCATTGTATGGTGAATGTATTGCCAATGAACTCATTGTATGATAAATGTATCGCCAATGAACTCATTGTATGGTAAATTTATCGCCAATTAACTCTTTGTATGATAAATGTATCGCCATTGAACTCATTGTATGGTAAATTTATCGCCAATGAACTCATTGTATGATAAATGTATCGCCAATAAACTCATTCTTTGGTAAATGTATCGCCAATGAACTCATTGTATGATAAATGTGTCGCCAATGAACTCATTGTATGATAAATGCATCGCCAATGAACTCATTGTATGGTAAATTTATGGCCAATGAACTCATTGTATGATAAATGTATCACCAATGAACTCATTGTATGATAAATGTATCGCCAATGAACTCATTTTATGGTAAATGTATCGCCAATGAACTCATTGTATGGTAAATGTATCGCCAATGAACTCATTGTATGGTGAATGTATCGCCAATGAACTCATTGTATGATAAATGTATCACCAATAAACTCATTGTATGGTAAATGTATCACCAATGAACTCATTGTATGGTAAATTTATCGCCAATGAACTCATTGCATGATAAATGTATCGCCAATGAACTCATCGTATGGTAAATGTATCGCCAATGAACTCATTGTATGATAAATGTATCGCCAATGAACTCATTGTATGATAAATGTATCGCCAATGAACTCATTGTATGGTAAATGTATCGCCAATGAACTCATTGTATGGTAAATGTATCGCCAATGAACTTATTGTATGATAAATGTATCGCCAATGAACTCATTGTATGATAAATGTATCGCCAATGAACTCAGTGTATGGTAAATGTATCGCCAATGAACTTATTGTATGATAAATGTATCGCCAATGAACTCATTGTATGATAAATGTATCGCCAATGAACTCATTGTATGGTAAATGTATCGCCAATGAACTCATTGTATGATAAATGTATCGCCAATGAACTCATTGTATGGTAAATGTATCGCCAATGAACTCATTGTATGGTAAATGTATCGCCAATGAAATTATTGTATGGTAAAAATATAGCCAATGAACCCATTGTATGATAAATGTGTCGCCAATGAACTCATTGTATGATCAATGTATCGCCAATGAACTCATTGTATGATAAATGTATCGCCAATGAACTCATTGTATGGTAAATGTATCGCCAATGAACTCATTGTATGGTCAATGTATCGCCAATGAACTCATTGTATGATAAATGTATCGCCAATGAACTAATTGTATGGTAAATGTATCGCCAATGAACTCATTGTATGGTGAATGTATCGCCAATGAACTCATTGTATGGTGAATGTATCGCCAATGAACTCATTGTATGATAAATGTATCGCTAATGAACTCATTGTATGGTAAATGTATCGCCAATGAACTCATTGTATGATAAATGTATCGCCAATGAACTTATTGTATGGTGAATGTATCGCCAATGAACTCATTGTATGATAAATGTATCGCCAATGAACTAATTTTATGGGAAATGTATTGCCAATGAACTCATTGTATGGTGAATGTATCGCCAATGAACTCATTGTATGGTGAATGTATCGCCAATGAACTCATTGTATGGTGAATGTATCGCCAATGAACTCATTGTATGATAAATGTATCGCTAATGAACTCATTGTATGGTAAATGTATCGCCAATAAACTCATTGTATGGTAAATGTATCGCCAATGAACTCATTGTATAGTAAATGTATCGCCAATGAAATTATTGTATGGTAAAAATATAGCCAATGAACTCATTGTATGATAAATGTGTCGCCAATGAACTCATTGTATGAGCAATGTATCGCCAATGAACTCATTGTATGATAAATGTATCGCCAATGAACTCATTGTATGGTAAATGTATCGCCAATGAACTCATTGTATGGTGAATGTATCGCCAATGAACTCATTGTATGATAAATGTATCGCCAATGAACTAATTGTATGGTAAATGTATCGCCAATGAACTCATTGTATGGTGAATGTATCGCCAATGAACTCATTGTATGGTGAATGTATCGCCAATGAACTCATTGTATGGTGAATGTATCGCCAATGAACTCATTGTATGATAAATGTATCGCTAATGAACTCATTGTATGGTAAATGTATCGCCAATGAACTCATTGTATGATAAATGCATCGCCAATGAACTCATTGTATGGTAAATTTATGGCCAATGAACTCATTGTATGATAAATGCATCGCCAATGAACTCATTGTATGGTAAATTTATGGCCAATGAACTCATTGTATGATAAATGTATCACCAATGAACTCATTGTATGATAAATGGATTGCCAATGAACTCATTATATGATAAATGTATCGCCAATGAACTCATTGTATGGTGAATGTATCGCCAATGAACTCATTGTATGGTAAATTTATGGCCAATGAACTCATTGTATGATAAATGTATCACCAATGAACTCATTGTATGGTAAATTTATCGCATTTGAACTCATTGCATGATAAATGTATCGCCAATGAACTCATCGTATGGTAAATGTATCGCCAATGAACTCATTGTATGATAAATGTATCGCCAATGAACTTATTCTATGGTAAATGTATCGCCAATGAATTCATTGTATGATAAATGTATCGCCAATGAACTCATTGTACGGTAAATGTTTCGCCAATGAATTCATTGTATGATAAATGTATCGCCAATGAACAGATTGTATGGTAAATGTATCGCCAATGAACTCATTGTATGGTTAATGTATCGCCAATGAACTCATTGTATGGTGAATGTATCGCCAATGAACTCATTGTATGATAAATGTATCGCCAATGAACTCATTGTATGATAAATTTATCGCCAATGAACTCATTGTATGGTAAATGTATCGCCAATGAACTCATTGTATGATAAATGTATCGCCAATGAACTCATTGTATGGTAAATGTATCACCAATGAACTCATTGTATGGTAAGTGTATCGCCAATGAAATCATTGTATGGTAAATGTATCGCCAATGAACTCATTGTATGGTAAATGTATCGTCAATGAACTCATTGTATGATAAATGTATCGCCAATGAACTCATTGTATGGTAAATGTATAGCCAATGAACAGATTGTAGGGTAAATGTATCGCCAATGAACTCATAGTATGGTAAATGTATCGCCAATGAACTCATTGTATGGTAAATGTATAGCCAATGAACAGATTGTATGGTAAATGTATCGCCAATGAACTCATTGTATGATAAATGTATCGCCAATGAACTCATTGTATGATAAATGTATCGCCAATGAAATTATTGTATGGTAAAAATATAGCCAATGAACTCATTGTATGATAAATGTGTCGCCAATGAACTCATTGTATGATCAATGTATCGCCAATGAACTCATTGTATGATAAATGTATCGCCAATGAACTCATTGTATGGTAAATGTATCGCCAATGAACTCATTGTATGGTGAATGTATCGCCAATGAACTCATTGTATGATAAATGTATCGCCAATGAACTTATTCTATGGTAAATGTATCGCCAATGAATTCATTGTATGATAAATGTATCGCCAATGAACTCATTGTACGGTAAATGTTTCGCCAATGAATTCATTGTATGATAAATGTATCGCCAATGAACAGATTGTATGGTAAATGTATCGCCAATGAACTCATTGTATGGTTAATGTATCGCCAATGAACTCATTGTATGGTGAATGTATCGCCAATGAACTCATTGTATGATAAATGTATCGCCAATGAACTCATTGTATGATAAATTTATCGCCAATGAACTCATTGTATGGTAAATGTATCGCCAATGAACTCATTGTATGATAAATGTATCGCCAATGAACTCATTGTATGGTAAATGTATCACCAATGAACTCATTGTATGGTAAGTGTATCGCCAATGAAATCATTGTATGGTAAATGTATCGCCAATGAACTCATTGTATGGTAAATGTATCGTCAATGAACTCATTGTATGATAAATGTATCGCCAATGAACTCATTGTATGTTAAATGTATAGCCAATGAACAGATTGTAGGGTAAATGTATCGCCAATGAACTCATAGTATGGTAAATGTATCGCCAATGAACTCATTGTATGGTAAATGTATAGCCAATGAACAGATTGTATGGTAAATGTATCGCCAATGAACTCATTGTATGATAAATGTATCGCCAATGAACTCATTGTATGATAAATGTATCGCCAATGAAATTATTGTATGGTAAAAATATAGCCAATGAACTCATTGTATGATAAATGTGTCGCCAATGAACTCATTGTATGATCAATGTATCGCCAATGAACTCATTGTATGATAAATGTATCGCCAATGAACTCATTGTATGGTAAATGTATCGCCAATGAACTCATTGTATGGTGAATGTATCGCCAATGAACTCATTGTATGATAAATGTATCGCCAATGAACTAATTGTATGGTAAATGTATCGCCAATGAACTCATTGTATGGTGAATGTATCGCCAATGAACTCATTGTATGGTGAATGTATCACCAATGAACTCATTGTATGATAAATGTATCGCTAATGAACTCATTGTATGGTAAATGTATCGCCAATGAACTCATTGTATGATAAATTTATCGCCAATGAACTTATTGTATGGTGAATGTATCGCCAATGAACTCATTGTATGATAAATGTATCGCCAATGAACTCATTGTATGGTAAATTTATCGCCAATGAACTCATTGTATGATAAATGTGTCGCCAATGAACTCATTGTATGATAAATGTATCGCCAATGAACTCATTGTATGATAAATGTATCGCCAATGAACTCATTGTATGGTAAATGTATCGCCAATGAACTCATTGTATGATAAATGTATCGCCAATGAACTCATTGTATGATAAATGTATCGCCAATGAACTCATTGTATGATAAATGTATCGCCAATGAACTCATTGTATGGTAAATGTATAGCCAATGAACAGATTGTATGGTAAATATATCGCCAATGAACTCATAGTATGGTAAATGTATCGCCAATGAACTTATTGTATGGTAAATGTATAGCCAATGAACAGATTGTATGGTAAATGTATCGCCAATGAACTCATTGTATGATAAATGTATCGCCAATGAACTCATTGTATGATAAATGTATCGCCAATGAACTCATTGTATGGTAAATGTATTGCCAATGAACTCATTGTATGGTGAATGTATCGCCAATGAACTCATTGTATGATAAATGTATCGCCAATGAACAGATTGTATGGTAAATGTATCGCCAATGAACTCATTGTATGGTTAATGTATCGCCAATGAACTCATTGTATGGTAAATGTATCGCCAATGAACTCATAGTATGGTAAATGTATCGCCAATGAACTCATTGTATGGTAAATGTATAGCCAATGAACAGATTGTATGGTAAATGTATCGCCAATGAACTCATAGTATGGTAAATGTATCGCCAATGAAATCATTGTATGGTAAATGTATCGCCAATGAACTCATTGTATGGTGAATGTATCGCCAATAAACTCATTCTTTGGTAAATGTATAGCCAATGAACTTATTGTACGGTAAATGTATCGCCAATGAACAGATTGTATGGTAAATGTATCGCCAATGAACTCATTGTATGATAAATGTATCGCCAATGAACTCATTGTATGATAAATGTATCGCCAATGAACTCATTGTATGGTAAATGTATCGCCAATGAACTCATTGTATGGTGAATGTATCGCCAATGAACTCATTGTATGATAAATGTATCGCCAATGAACTAATTGTATGGTAAATGTATCGCCAATGAACTCATTGTATGGTGAATGTATCGCCAATGAACTCATTGTATGGTGAATGTATCACCAATGAACTCATTGTATGATAAATGTATCGCTAATGAACTCCTTGTATGGTAAATGTATCGCCAATGAACTCATTGTATGATAAATGTATTGCCAATGAACTTATTGTATGGTGAATGTATCGCCAATGAACTCATTGTATGATAAATGTATCGCCAATGAACTCATTGTATGGTAAATTTATCGCCAATGAACTCATTGTATGATAAATGTGTCGCCAATGAACTCATTGTATGATAAATGTATCGCCAATGAACTCATTGTATATAAATGTATCGCCAATGAACTCATTGTATGGTAAATGTATCGCCAATGAACTCATTGTATGATAAATGTATCGCCAATGAACTCATTGTATGATAAATGTATCGCCAATGAACTCATTGTATGGTAAATGTATCGCCAATGAACTCATTGTATGATAAATGTATCGCCAATGAACTCATTGTATGGTAAATGTATAGCCAATGAACAGATTGTATTGTAAATGTATCGCCAATGAACTCATAGTATGGTAAATGTATCGCCAATGAACTCATTGTATGGTAAATGTATAGCCAATGAACAGATTGTATGGTAAATGTATCGCCAATGAATTCATTGTATGATAAATGTATCGCCAATGAACTCATTGTATGATAAATGTATCGCCAATGAACTCATTGTATGGTAAATGTATCGCCAATGAACTCATTGTATGGTGAATGTATCGCCAATGAACTCATTGTATGATAAATGTATCGCCAATGAACTCATTGTATGGTAAATCTATCGCCAATGAACTCATAGTATGGTAAATGTATCGCCAATGAACTCATTGTATGGTAAATGTATAGCCAATGAACAGATTGTATGGTAAATGTATCGCCAATGAACTCATAGTATGGTAAATGTATCGCCAATGAAATCATTGTATGGTAAATGTATCGCCAATGAACTCATTGTATGGTGAATGTATCGCCAATAAACTCATTCTTTGGTAAATGTATAGCCAATGAACTCATTGTACGGTAAATGTATCGCCAATGAACAGATTGTATGGTAAATGTATCGCCAATGAACTCATAATATGGTAAATGTATCACCAATGAAATCATTGTATGGTAAATGTATCGCCAATGAACTCGTTGTATGGTAAATGTATAGCCAATGAACTCATTGTATGATAAATGTATCGCCAATGAACTCATTGTATGATAAATGTATCGCCAATGAACTCATTGTATGGTGAATGTATCGCCAATGAACTCATTGTATGATAAATGTATCGCCAATGAACTCATTGTATGATAAATGTATCGCCAATGAACTCATTGTATGGTAAATGTATCGCCAATGAACTTATTGTATGATAAAGGTATCGCCAATGAACTCATTGTATGGTAAATGTATCGCCAATGAACTCATTGTATGATAAATGTATCGCCAATGAACTCATTGTATGGTAAATGTATCGCCAATGAACTCATTGTATGGTAAATGTATCGCCAATGAACTCATTGTATGATAAATGTATCGCCAATGAACTCATTGTATGGTAAATGTATCGCCAATGAACTCATTGTATGGTAAATTTATCGCCAATGAACTCATTGTATGGTAAATGTATCGCCAATGAACTAATTGTATGGTAAATGTATCGCCAATGAAATTATTGTATGGTAAAAATATAGCCAATGAACTCATTGTATGATAAATGTGTCGCCAATGAACTCATTGTATGATCAATGGATCGCCAATGAACTCATTGTATGATAAATGTATCGCCAATGAACTAATTGTATGGTAAATTTATCGCCAATGAACTCATTGTATGGTAAATGTATCGCCAATGAACTAATTGTATGGTAAATGTATCGCCAATGACCTCATTATATGATAAATGTATCGCCAATGAACTAATTGTATGGTAAATTTATCGCCAATGAACTCATTGTATGGTGAATGTATCGCCAATGAACTAATTGTATGGTAAATGTATCGCCAATGAACTCATTGTATGGTAAATGTATCGCCAATGAACTCATTGTATGATAAATGTATCGCCAATGAACTAATTGTATGGTAAATTTATCGCCAATGAACTCATTGTATGGTGAATTTATCGCCAATGAACTCATTGTATGGTAAATGTATCGCCAATGAACTCATTGTATGATAAATGTATCGCCAATGAACTCATTGTATGGTAAATGTATCGCCAATGAACTCATTGTATGGTAAGTGTATCGCCAATGAAATCATTGTATGGTAAATGTATCGCCAATGAACTCATTGTATGGTGAATGTATCGTCAATGAACTCATTGTATGATAAATGTATCGCCAATGAACTCATTGTATGGTAAATGTATAGCCAATGAACAGATTTTATGGTAAATGTATCGCCAATTAACTCATAGTATGGTAAATGTATCGCCAATGAACTCATTGTACGGTAAATGTATCGCCAATGAAATCATTGTATGGTAAATGTATCTCCAATGAACTCATTGTATGGTGAATGTATCGTCAATGAACTCATTGTATGATAAATGTATAGCCAATGAACTCGTTGTATGGTAAATGTATCGCCAATGAACTCATAGTATGGTAAATGTATCGCCAATGAACTTATTGTATGATAAATGTATCGCCAATGAACTCATTGTATGATAAATGTATCGCCGATGAATTCATTGTATGGTGAATGTATCGCCAATGAACTCATTGTATGATAAATGTATCCCCAATGAACTCATTGTATGGTGAATGTATTGCCAATGAACTCATTGTATGGTAAATGTATCGCCAATGAACTCATAGTATGGTAAATGTATCGCCAATGAACTCATTGTATGATAAATGTATCCCCAATGAACTCATTGTATGATAAATGTATCGCCAATGAACTCATTGTATGGTAAATGTATCGCCAATGAACTCATTGTATGGTAAGTGTATCGCCAATGAAATCATTGTATGGTAAATGTATCGCCAATGAACTCATTGTATGGTGAATGTATCGTCAATGATCTCATTGTATGATAAATGTATCGCCAATGAACTCATTGTATGGTAAATGTGTCGCCAATGAACTCGTTGTATGGTAAATGTATAGCCAATGAACTCATTGTATGATAAATGTATCGCCAATGAACTCATTGTATGATAAATGTATCGCCAATGAACTCATTGTATGATAAATGTATCGCCAATGAACTGATTGTATGGTAAATGTATCGCCAATGAACTCATTGTATGATAAATGTATCGCCAATGAACTCATTGTATGGTAAATGTATCGCCAATGAACTCATTTTATGATAAATGTATCGCCAATGAACTCATTGTATGGTAAATGTATCGCCAATGAACTCATTGTATGGTAAATGTATCGCCAATGAACTCATTGTATGGTGAATGTATCGCCAATGAACTCATTGTATGGTAAATTTATCGTAAGTAAATCCGTTGTATCATATTAATTTCTCTTGCAATATTGGGTTCCTCCAACCTTAGTACTAACCCTTTAGCTCATTTTATTAAATTCTTAAAAGTAATTTTTCATTTAGCCATGAGTAATTTATCAGCGATAAATTTAACATATGTTGAATTATTATCACACGATTAATTTACCATGATGAATTTACCGGTCACGATCCATACTAATGTCTAACAAACACTTCTGTTTTATGTTGATAAAGAAAAATAGCTAGTGGAATGCGTTTATTTATAATTTTATTTCTCCTAGTATGAATTTATTTTTGCTAAAAGATTACATTTTTCTTTGAGTAAATCTGTTTATTTGATCTAAATACAGTGTAAATATTTTTGTTAAAAAAAACATAACGTTGTTGTACTTCTTCGATGTTGAAATTATTGAAGAAAACACAAAACTTCGATTCAATGAGATTTTATTTTGGGTGCGAGAAAATCAGGCTTTTACATCAAGTTGTAATTAAACTTTGTTGTAACCTCTTGATTTTTGTGGATATAGGAGCGGAAATTGCTGAGTGATGTTCACTGTGGATTCTAGTCGTCCACACGTTTGTCCCTCGTGGACTCTAGTAGTGAACTAACTTCTTCTACGAGTCTTCCTTTTTCGAACCTGCTACCAAAACTATCCCTAACTCCTACTCCTTCTCTTCATCTCCTCCTTCCAAAGAAGAAACGGTTCCTTATTTTTGCCACCCGATTTTGAATTCTTGGCGTCAGTGTGTCTACATTTTTCTATTTCTAGTACACTCGCCAATCGCTATTTTATCAACCTTAACGTAAACTGTATGAATTCTTGTTTTAGTCTAACCCTATAAAAAGATGACCAAATGTTGAATTTAGATGCTACAAGTTCTAAAATATCATTGCGTATTATATACAAAATACTTTTTTTGTGGGGTAATAATTTCGTAAGCCAAATTACGTCTTATACACAAATAATTACAGTAAAGAAAACAAAAACTATTTATTCAATAAAAATGAATTAAACTTTAATCTTTTGAGGTTGTTTCACCAGTATATAGGTAAAATACTCAGAGATTCTAATAAGCTTATCTCCTGGAAACACCATTATATTACGGTTGGGAGAAAACTATTTGGACCCAAGTTTCAGCATTTCAAAACTGACATTTGTAAATAAAGCCAAAGAGCAGATAACTGGTATAGATCCAATCTCAATAAAAATAAGTTTTCCCCTAAGATAAAATATTTCTGGGTGCAACGAAAGTCACATTCAGTTCAAACTACCAAGACTTAAAAAGAAATAAAGAAAAAAGTGAGTTCGCCCCCAGTGTGACCTCTGGGATGAAAAAATATGCTGAAAAGGTAAAATGTTTTGACATATTACAACATTTATAGGCAAGTTATTGCCTATAAATGTTGTAATATGTAATAACATTTTACCTGGAAATAGGAAAAACAGCAGCTGTATGCCCACTTAACTTCTATCTCATCAACCATTCAAGACAAGCAAGACATATTGGAGAAGTAAGGACAAATTCATGAGCAATGTTTGTCTATGGACTACTACACTGGGACACACCAGTGTTGCCCCCCCCCAACTGACATTCATCATCAACTCTGCAAGACGTCTAGAGGACTTGTCAAGTGCAATGACCTATAGGGATGAGAGAGGTTCAAGACAATCTGTGCTATTGGTATGCCTTGATGATGATGATGACAGTAATATAGAAATATGGCTTCCCTGGCTGGAATTCCGCCCACCAAGTTATATATATTTCAACGTAGCAGCATAAATACTACCAAGTTGGATTCTAAGGGTTAATTAGAATTAGCAAATAATTGAAAAAAAACATTTTTAACACACATTCCAACCCTTTAAAAACTAGAGATTAAAAATTGCTTCCTAAGTAATAAACAATACAGCCTGGGCGGTTGGGGCTGTAGAATACACTGACTGGATCTCTGCAGAGGGGTAAGACCCTCCCAACCAATGAATACCCTGTTAATCAAATAATCATTAGCTACTAGGACATTTTTCACAATTGCTTTCATCAGGCAGTTTTTATTGTTCATGTCTTTTCGTATTCCATATTCTATAAGCATTTATTTGAGGAAAGAACATATTGCAAAAACCCAGATGTAAATTGACTGCAGGGAACACATTGATTATTTCATTTTCTTTATATTAGAAATGTATTTTTCATATCAAAGTCTGGAATATTATATAAAAGAAATAATGTGAATAAATCAAAATCATCTCAAAGTATTTCAAAGAAAATAATAAAATAAATTTTGTTATTTCCTTTAGAACAGAGAGTTTTAATAAAATGTTGTTAATTCATCTGTCAGACTATAAAATTGATTAATACAGTCAGTATAATCAATTCAGTAATATGAGATATTAGATGATGTGTGCAACCATTCAGTTCCCACTATAACAGAGGTCCCTGATGATATTGATGCTTTTATTCAGTTAAGGAGTGAAGGAACCGAATGAGAATTTCACTGTGATATATTCTCTATAATATATTGAGAATTTGAATGGTTATCAATATTTAGCATGAATGTACACACCTACAAAATTATCATTTAGTTTCAAATTAAATAGAAAATTGCTTTTTTTCTCTAAGAGTATTTTAACTATAATGTTCTAACAAAAATCTCAGTGGATTACAGTTACCTATATCAGTTTTGGTGTATGAGAAACAAATAGCTTTTATCAATTCTGGTGATTGTATTTTGTATGAGATTCCAAATCTATATTTCTATGAGTTTGCAGAGAGTACATGAAGGAGAACTGGTAAATAAAGTAGCTGGCATGACACACCAGATTTTACCTTTTCCTTCAATACTCTGTGATGCTGGAGATGGATTTTATCAAACTTCTATATGGCTTTTTTTGCTCTCCAAACAATTTGCTTGAATATATCAACAGGTAGACCAAAAGTTATCAGGTTGTTTTTCAACTTGTCCTTGTACCAGAGATATGGACTTTCAGCTTCTCTGTTCTGTCATGAAGCTGGCTATAAATGAGTATTTTTGGAATTCTGTCATCTTTTATTTAGATGACATAGCCGGCCTTCTTAATTGTAATTGCCTTTCTATGCTTCAAAAATTGCACTTATCAAAAGGATCAAAGTTTCAGATTCTCACTTGCTGTGTGTATCCACGGATCAAGTAAAATCTATAACTGATTTGAAATCTCATGAGACACAAGCATCAGAACTGACATAAGCTGTTGGTCTCTCATACATGAAAATCAACAAGAGACCCTAATATATATATATATATATATATATATAAGTACACATGCAAGGAATGCTTAAAAGTTCACAACCAAACCAAGAAGAAAATATCTTTAATTTTTATTGAATTTTTTGGTGGAGACAGGGTTGAATAAACTTGAGAAATAATGTGTTGTTCGTGTATATAGAAACTATACCAGATATCGATATTTTTTGTGAAGGTTTTAGGCTTTTGTTTTGCTAATTGTGATTAAGTATAAAATAATTGTGATTAAGTATAAAATAAGTATAAAATAATAATAAATATACAGAAACATACTTATTTCTAGCAATATTGAGTT
>CAUZXS010005416.1:0-130000 GCA_963585895.1 Sepioteuthis lessoniana | reverse complement strand
CTGAAGACAGTATGGTACATCTTCGGATGACCAGAGAAGAACTAATAGAAAAACAGAAATCAGACTCAAATTTGGAAATATATTTCAGTTTAGCTTCCAGCAATCCCAAACGGAGAAATGTCATACTCGAATATTTTACTCATAAGGGAGTATTAATGAGAAGGTGGAAACCGAAGGACACCTCCTGCTCAGAAGACTGTGCAAATAGACCAAATCATGTTACCTCACAGCTATAAGATCCTTATCCTAAAGACTGCCCACAAAATACCACTGGCAGGTCATTTGGGAATAAACAAGTTCTATGACAAAATAATGACACTTCTACTGGCCCTGAATAAAAAGAGATATGGCGAGATTTTGTAATTTGTGTCACATATGCCTAATAGCTGGAAAAGCTAACCCAAATATTCCAGCTGCTCTATTACAACCCATTCCTATCATTGAAGAGCCCTTCAGCAAAGTAATTATTGATTGTGTGGGACTACTACCAAAGAATAAAAGGGAAATAAATATATATTCATCATAATGTGCACAACATTCAGGTTTCTTGAAGCCTTACCCTTGTGATGCATTTCTGCAAAGAAAATTATCAGGGCCTTGACAAATTTCTTCACAACATTTGGATTAGCTAGGGAGATACAATCAGTCCAAGGGTCCAACTTCACATTGAGGATCTTTCAGCAAGTCATCAGTCAATTAGGTATAAAAGCTGTTTGAGTAAGTGCCTACTCACAGTCACAGAGAACCCTGGAAAGATTCCATTTTACCCTGAAAAGTATGTTGAGGGTATATTGTGTGGAACACTGAAAAGAATAGGAGGAAGGACTACCATTTGTGATGTTTGCAGCAAGTGAGGCAGTCCAGGAGTCACTCAGATATAGCTCATTTAAGCTGATTTATGGACACTCAGTTCGAGGAAATTAGTTGCGCGATACCACAGGCCAGACAAATCTGTTGGAGTACATTCAGAAATTCCAAAGTCACATCTCCAAAGCAAATACCCTGGCAAGGGAACACTTGGAATTGAAGAAGGCTTTGTACGACCAGAAGACAGTCAAGCGGGACTTTGAAGTAGGGGACAAAGTGCTGGTTCTCCTATTGATGAGCACCCATGCCCTCAAGGTAAAATTTCAGGGACCTTACAAGATAATAAGAAAGGCCAGTGAGCTAAATTATGTGATCAGAACACCAGATAGGCAAAAGAAGACCCGTAGCTGACACATAAATATGCTGAAACCCTATCTACACCAAGACGAAGGTCCAGCGATGATTGCAGTGTGTACACTAGAGGGGGACACAACAGCAACAGATCAAGATTACTCAGATGTTCTCCAGAATAGATCACCTAAATTGCAAAACTCTGAAATTTTATTCAACCTGAGGGAAAAACTAAACCACCTGAAGATAGCAGAACAGAAGGAGTTATTGGGACTTATCAAGGAATTCAGGGACTTGTTCTCAGATGTGCCTCAAAGATCCAATATCACACTGCATGAAATCAATCTTGAAGATGTAAAGCCTATAAAGCAAAATCCCTATCGGATGAACCCGGAAAAAGCCCAGGTAATGAACGCAGAAATCGATCACATGCTGGAAAACAAAATAGAGTGTAGTTCCAGTGCATAGGCCTCTCCTTATGTCCTAGCCAATTAGTCAGATAGCATGTTTCTCTTCTGTACAGATTATCAGAAAATAAATCAAATAATAACAACCGACGCTTATCCTATACCCAAGATGGATGATTGCATCGACAGGATTCGAAACACCCAATATATAACATATAGTAATTCCCTAATGATGGCAGGGTAGAATTCCATGATGTCAAATTGAATGAAAGTGGTACTTTTTTTTACATTTAATGTTTTTAAACTAATCTACAGTATGTAATGAATTTTTCCACGAGTTACATCTAGATTTTTCTTGTATCTTAGAGGTTATATAAAGGATCAAATCTTTAGAAACTAAGCCTAATTCAGTTTTCATATCCTGCTTCTAGTCATGGAAATTCTGTTTGTGGCCCTTGAATAGAATCTGCTTGGAAATTCTCCTAAAGTCACTGATAAACCTATCACAAAAATTATTAGACATCAAGCTAGAACAGTTTACAGAGGAAGAACTTAATCTAGTACTCACAAAAATTAAAAACAGAAAAGCTGCTGGCCTTGATAAAATATCCACTGAAGTATGGAAGTCTAGGAAATTTGATGACAGACTTTTTCGATTTTGCAACACCTTATATTAACAAAATACAAAAGAGTGATGAACAAAAAGCTGCATCCTCCCCTTCCCTAAGAGAGGTGACCTTGGAATCACCAAGAACTACAGAGGCATAACTCTTTCTTCTATAGCTGCTAAGGTTTATAATGCTCTGCGTCTTAACCATATCAAACTTGAAATTGAGAAAATTCTTAGGAAAAACCAGAACAGTTTTCAGAGAAATCAATCCAGAACATTGCAAATTCTGACAATTTGTCGAATCATCAAAGAAGTTCATGCAAAAAATCTCAAAGCAACACTATAGTTTGTTGATTTCTCCTAGACATTTGATACAGAGGGAAGATAGAGCAAATAGTATTTGCCTATGGTCTCTCCAAAGAATTGCCCAGTCAGCTGGGACTATAGAATACACTGACTGCACCTCTACAGAGAGGCAAGACTCTTCCAATGAGTGTCCTAGATATGACATTAAACGATCTGATGGTGAGGCTCCATTGATGCTGGAGCTTTGGGGAATGCGGAGCACCTGTTCATTGCCATTGCTCCCAGGTCCACTCTGGCCAAGAATGGTAGCACCTGATAGGGCCCTACCTATGGCTTAAATAGAACTAACTGCATTCTTATGCTAAACTGAATTGTTTGAATTAGAACTGTTTGACTAAACTGAATAGCTTGAAATAGGAATGTTTGTGACAAATAAACTGTGTACTTACATTTAAATTGTGTACTTATGCTAAACTGAATTGTTTGAAATTGAACTGTTTTTGACATTGAAACTACACTTACACTAAACTGAATTGTTTAATGTAGAATTGTTTTGACATTTAACTGTGTGTAAACAAAATCTGTACTTATACTAAACTGAATTAGCTGAAATAGAAATGTTTTTGACAACTAAACTGTGTACTCATGCTAAACTGAATTGTTTAAAATAGAACTGATTATTTGCATAAAAATAGATTTGGCCTTAAATAACCGACAAAGGTTGATATGCCATAAAATCTAACCAACCAACCATCTCCAAAGAAACTGTTACAGATATAATGATGCTTTATAGAAACATGAAAGTAAAGGCTCACTCACCTGATAGCAACACAGACTTCTTTGACATTGTTGCCAAAGTTTTGCAAGGAGATACATTTGCACCATATTTGTTTATAATCTGCCTAGACTACATACTTTGAAGATCAAAAGAAAATGGTGTAAGTTTAAAAAAGGCAAGAAGCAGATGATATCCTGCAGAAACTATAACAGATGCAGAATATGCACATAATATAGCCCTTCTTACAAATACACCTGCCCAAGCCAAATCCCTACTATATAGCCTCAAGCAAACAGCAGGTGGCATTGGCCTCCACATGAACAGAAACAAGATAGAGTACATTTTTAAAAAATCCAACATTTTCAAACATCATTCCACGTGCCAAACATGTACTTAATACTTTCAAATTAAGAACGCTAAATGTATGTTTATGAATCTTTCTTTATATACATTTTCTTTGCTCCTGTTATCTTGACAAGCATCCATTGCTGTGTGAACAATTCTCATGATATCAAAGTCCTGATGAAGGTTTATTCTGTTTTTTCTACTTTCTTCAGTGAATGTAATCCAAATTTGCTGTTTTTCAACCTCAAATTAAGTGTGTGAAGTCATCTGATGAGACGAAGAGTATAATAATATTCTTTGCCGAAATAAATTTATAATGACAATTTAACCAAGTTTGAGTTTTCTTCTAATTACATTATTTATTTATATATATATATATATATATATATATATATATATATATGGCCTAATGAGTAGAGTGTTCATCAATGACCCTGGAGATTGGGGTTCAATCTCAGGTTGAGTCATACCAAAGACTCAAAAAATGGTACTTGATGCAGCCTTGCTTAACACTCAGCATTATAAAGTAAGGATTAAGAGTAAAGTGGAGTAATTCAGGGAATAGAATAGCGCCCTCTCCTACACCTTGATGTTATAGCTACTAAAAAGGGAGCCTTCAGGTCACCCTCAACTAAGGTCGCCAATTTATATATATATATATATATATATATATATATATATATATATATATATATATAGTTAATTCAGGTATTAGTACAAGTAATATACAGTGTCTGGGTAAATATTAGGCTACCTCAACTTTGCATATCAAGCCTGGGAGATATTTTTGAGCCAATTTACTTTTTCTTCATGGAGTAAAGATGCTATCAAATATTGTGTGTGCACATATATATAATCTTTCAAAGGAAGTGATGGGTTCCAAAAATTACTGCACTTACAACTTAGGTGTGCTAAACAGTTCTCAGTTCAATTAAGAAGGAAATTACCTTTATTCATGTTTGTTTTAATTTTCACAAAAAAGATATGGGGAACAATGTGCCACATATTGGACTATGGATGAAAATGTGGAATAACATTTCATGGCTCTAAGTGATTCTTGCTGAGACTTAAACTTTTCAGGACCCCTTCCTAATTATTCCAAAATTATTCTTTTGTTAATTAATTTGTAAAAACATTTACTCAAATTCTGAAGCACTGGTACAAATGGGTTGTTTGCAACTACTTTCACCATCATACAGGCTAACCAATTATTTTCTATTAATAAGATTCTCATGTCTTTTGTTTTAAAGCTGGTATAACTTCAGATATGAGGGTTAGCTTTGAACATACCAAGAGCAAAGGGTCTCAGATAAAATACAGGTTGCCTTTTGGCAACACATCTACCCATGGTTGCTCACCTTCAACATAGTTATGCTCTTCTAGAAGAGTAAACAAAAAATTCTGACCCCATGTTGCAAGAGCTTGGTTGATACATAGTATTTGCAAGTTTTGAAAGACTTTGCATCACTGTGTCTTCTACTTCATCAGCTGTCATCAACACATATACAAGAGAGATATATTTCAAAGAGAAATTGCAATCTTCAGGAGTGTGCAACTCCTGTTTGTTTCAGCTATGACAAAGTTATCTAAAAGCACTAGGGTTCAGAGCTGTTAATCAGCTTCTTATCAACTAATTAATAACTTTGATATATTTCTTATGCATTACATTATAAGCAATTCTTTTCTTTAAAAGATAGAATACAAAAATATCTCATAAATAGCAACTTTTAGAAATATATATTCTCATTGATAAACAGTCTAGAAAAGTTTTTCCTGTATTTGTTGCACAGAGGTGCAATCAATAAGTTTTAACCATACAATGGTCTCTTTATTCTTAAATGACCTACTTCTGGACCATACCCTTGAATTTTGTCAGATTGTGGACAGTGCATTGTATCCCAGTTTCTACCAGTATAACAAGTTAACAAACTGGTTGAACTAGATCTCAAATTTGTTTAACCATAAAAACAAATTGTTGCAATTTTACTTCAGTGTCACAAATAAGCATCTAATATTTTTTCAAATGTTAAGTTGCTATGCATTGAGAAAAAAGAAATGTTCCACTTCATTAGCTATCTGAAGACATCTAGGAATAGTAACTCAATGGGCCTCATACTTTGATCTTAAAACAACTATCACCTTTGATTTGCCAATATTTATTCACACCTATCTTAAATTTCTCTCCTTCAAAACGGAAATTTAATCTATTCTTTAAATCACTAACTGCTTTGTTGCTTTGTAAAGATTTCATGATTTATCTCTTAGCCCAGACACCTATATCAAATTGAGCTAAAATTGTGTGTGTGTGTGTGTGTGTGTGTGTGTGTGTGTGTGTGTGTGTGTGTGTGTTCATGCCTCTGAGACACTCTAAATATACATTTTTTTAACTCTTTTCCTATTGGTAAAAATTGAGGTGTAATGTGGCTTGACATTTATTAGCATGGAAAATGTAATTTGGACTGATTTCAAATTCTGAGGCTACCTGTGTTCATTCATACTAACAACTTAGAGAACGGCATGGCCTACACTCTGATTGCATTTGTTCACAAAGGTCTTGTCACTGGCATTAGGTGCAGTAACAAAAATTTGATTTGAGATTTCTCATTTATTTAAGAATGATATAGAATAAATGACTTGTCAACTCACTGAAATCAGTTAGGTTAAGGATTCTTCTCTGCTGCTCATAAATTAATATCAAATGATACTTGAAGAAAAAATAGACATTACTTAGTAACTCTTATTCATAACTGAAAAAGTTCAGCATGGTACCCCATTAATCTTTTTAGGGGTTGGATACTAGCCAGCCAGCCAGCCAACCATATAGTATTCTGTACAAGACTTAAAAAAAAGTTTTTCTCTATTAGATTATCAGTTGAAAACAAACAATTTATGAAATCTGACTTTAAAGATTGTCTGTTGTTATCTTTGATGGGATTTTGCATGCAATGATGGCCCACTAAAATTCCTTTATTCGTTAATTTAACTCACAGAGGTATCTGAAATTAGTCTAGGAAAAAAGATAAGAGGGAGAATGTTTTATAAAATAATTCTCATATATGAATACAGAAATATGAATATGAAATAGATACACAACAAAAAGAGTTTTGAATATGAAGAAAAATTCTGATTTGCTTTAGAGATGCTCTCTGGGCACAATATTGTTCTTCTATCTTTTGCAAATATGTTGTCTTTTTTCATTACTTGTTAATATCCAGCATATCTATCTCAGTTTTTATGAGAACCAAAAATATTTTTCTACTTCATATAAAAGTCTCTATCTCACTATGACCAGGAATGGAGTTTTACCATCTGATGACTTCTATTGAACCCAGATGACATCTGGGATCCACCTTAATTGATTTGTTGGAGTCTGAGGTGAAGTTAATATCCATGCAAAAAAAGTCTGAGACCAATATCCTTAGACAGATATACTCACTAACTTTAGCATAATAAATTATGATAGGTTAAGAAATTCTTTAACTTTTATCGAAAATGGTCATTTGGGAAATATTTATTCCTCATATTCATTTCTTTTGCAGTTGTTTCTAGATGATGCAAAAATCAAAAACTTCACTTCATGTTTCAAAGGTAAGTTTTAGTTTTTATTCTTAACTTGCTTAAGACTACATTTAGTAGCTATTAATTTAGATTTCAAGTCACATCTTATTTTGAGAATTTATATTACAATTAATTGCAAATGAATAGATAAAGAAAAGTACACTATAATTAACATTTATTTCCCTTGAAAAATTATAATGATCATTGTGAGTACAAATGAATTAAATTGGAAATTGCTTTATTTTTTAAGTTAGAGCCCTTTAAACCCTGAACTCCTGAGCCTAAATTTATAAGAATTAAACTGCCTGGATATGACATTAAACCATCTGATGGTGAGGCTCCAATCAGTGGATCTCTGGGGAATATGGAGAACCCCTTCATTGCCATTGCTCCCAGGTCCACTCTGACCTGGAGTTGTAGCACCTGATAGGGTCTTATCTATGGGTCAAATAGAACTGTTGATATTTAAACTGTGTGCAAACAAATGACTTATGTTAAACCAAATTGTTAAAAATAGAACTGTTTAACCATTTAACTCTGTAAACAAATGACTGTTTAATAGAATAGTTAATAATACATAGCGGTACTTGAAATGTTTTAGATGTGAGCCTAAATTGAATTATTGGTATTACATAGCAATACTTGGAACCATTTGACTGTGTGCCAAAGAATAAATGGATAGTGTTGAATAGAATATTTAGTGTTAAATAGCAATATTTGTAACCACTTCGCTGTGTGCAAACAATTAATTAATATCAAATAGAATTATTAGTGTGAGATAGCAATAATTTAAACCATTTAACTGTGTAGAAACAATAGCAATTCTAGTGTATAAACAAATTACTTCTAACTTATTTAAAAATGAAAATACCTACAAACTATGTATGCAAACAAATGACTGATGTTAAATTGTGACTGTTATATAGCAATATTTGAAACTATTTAACTGTACAACTAAAATGAGCTCAGGCTTGTCTAAAAATTTTGTCAACAAAATGTATTTACAAATCAAATATATATCAACAGGATTTGGCAATAAATAACCTACAGTGGCCATAAAACCTAACCAACCAGCCTAAATCAAATTGTCTTGAATATGACACAAAACTATCTGATGGTGAGGTTCCAGAGTTGGAGCTGTGGCAGTGTGGAATACCCCTTTATTGCCATTACTTCCAAGTCCACTCTGACCTGGATTGATAGCACCTGTTAGGGTCCCATCTCTAGGTTAAATAGAAGTTTTACCATTTAACAGTGTGTAAACAGTGACTGATTTGTAAATTGAATTATTTGTGTTCCATCACAACTGTGCAAGCAAATGAGTCATGTTGAATAGAATTAGTGATGAATAGCAATACTTGTAACTTTTTAATTTTGTGCCAAAATTGAATTATTGTTGTTACATAGTTTTGTTGGCACACATTTAAATGATTCTAAATATAGCTTTTAGTGTGCAGTACTTGAAAGCATTTCTGTGCAAAAATTGAGTTATTGATATTACAAAGCAATACTTGGAACTATTTGACTATGTGCCAAAGAATAGTGTTGAATAGAATTTTTAGTGTTAAATAACAATACTTGTAACCACTTCACTGTGTGCAAACAAATGATTAATAATCAAAAGAATTATTAGCATTAAATAACAATACTTAAATGTGTGGAAACAAATGAACTGTAACTTTTTTAAAATACAATTACCTGTGAACTATTTACTTACAAATCATAGGTTTAACTGTGTACAAACAAATGACTGTTAAAGTGTTGGTGTTACATGGCAATACTTGAAACCATTTAACTGTGCAAGCAAGTGAGGTCTATCTTGTTTTAAAATGTTATCTACAAAGTATTTGTTCACAAGTCTTATATATTCAATATATATGCATGAACAAGATTTGGCATTAAATAACCTACAATGGTTGATATGCCATAAAACCCAAACAACCAACAAACAAAATTCTGCACCTGTAAACCAGTATGGGGGGTGGTAAAAGTACCACAGTTATACTGGTGTAACAAGCTCAAAGAGTTAATGCTATTGTGTTAATAAAATTCTTACTACAATGTCTTATTTTTGTGATGGTAAAATTGATGCTAAATTAGTTCATTATAAATAAATAAATGAATAATAAAATTACACTTTCCCATACCAATCCTTTTAGATTTCATTATTGTCTTAAAGCTGTTTCTCTATTCTTCCTACAGTTATTAGTTATCTATCAATTACCAATAAACTTTTATTGACACCACTTTTACATGGCCACAATAGCAGAGTAATCATTGAAGACTGAACTCACTGGTTTTGAGAATTAAACTCCAACATGCATCTTTTAGTTTACTCTGACACCAAGCTCTACATAGTAGCGAGCACTCAATGATAATAAGATTCAATATTTTTCTGAATTGCTCTGTGAGACAAACCGATTAACCATTGTGCTCTGGTATGCATCCTTTAGCTTAATTTGATGCAAAGCCACAATAGTGAGAGGTTCAATGAGTATAGAATTCACTATTCTTTTGAAGTGAACTATGAGTTAAGCTTGTAGTCTGGCACAAGGCCACAACTAAGGAGGACACAGTGAATATCAAACACTCACCTACAAATTGGTCTGTGAGATAAGCTTCTTTCCATTACACTATGGTAAGCATTCCACATTGAAAAGAAGTGGTCTAATTGTTTAAACAGTCAATGTTTAACTAACTCTCTCTGGATGTTGTATACAACAAAGAGTCAGTTTAATGAGAGAGCTCATGTACATACATGTGGGCAAGAACAAAAATTGTCTTGTTGCTACAATTAATATCACAAAAGAATCAAACTATTCTGGCCCTCATCTCTGATACAATTGGGAGGCACTACAAAAGGATTAGAATATCCAGGATAAGGCTTGCTTCATATTTTGCTATGTCTTGCCTGAAGACAAAAACACAGCAGAGGGAGATGAACAGATACCACATTCTAAACTCAGTCAACAAATTGGGGATGAATTGACAAATCATGTTCATTCTACATCTTTTAAGTCAGTCTGAAATAATTCAAGTAAGAAATCTTGAATAGAATTTTTATTATTGCACTTGAGAAAATTAATGAACTGTTTTGCTTGATTTGAATTTTTATTCTTTTTAGATGGAGTACATTTTTAAAGATAAGACTATCATAATTATTTTGGGTGAGTCCCCATGGCTGAGTGGTTAATGTGTTAGACTGTGATATTGTAATAAATGAGTTCAAACTCTAGTCATGCTATTACATTCACTTTTGGACTAATAACCTTGAGAAAGGTATGAATCCCTTTATACTCCCACCCAGCTATGGGTTAAATAGTACCACTACTCTTTTACAAGGATAGCTTTGGCATTAAATAACCCACAAAGATTGATATGTCATCAAACAAAAAAACTAAAACTATAATTATTCCAAAGAAAAAGAATTTAAAAAACATATCTTTGGGTATATATCAATTTTGAAAGGCTTCCATGCTAATCAGCATGTAGAGGCATTTCAAAAATTTAAGATTTGTATGAATATTTATTATATTTAAAAAGTTCTGTCCCATTTATAGGATATTGGCTTGATCTAAAATATAAATATAGCAATTTTTATAAACATCCTACAAATGGAATCTTCATACTGATTTTCTCTGTTCTTTGTAGAATTGATGTTTTTTTCATTCACCCTGAAGTAACAATTCCATCTTGGTTGAAAAAGAGAAAAAAATGTTAATAAATGATGTAAAAAGTTCAATTTTTGATAAATGACTAAAACAATTTCTACAAGTAAACACTGAATATTTTCAAAAAGAAAAATAATTAGTTATATAGTCAGGCATGATAAAAATGGCAGTAAGCCTTTAGGTATTCTTTATCATCTCTCTCTCTCCAATTCTCCCATCTTCTTTCTGCCTGACTCTGTGGTTTTTCACTGCAACTAAATATTCTTTTTGACCAAATTTCTAACCCCCCCTCTCTCTCTCTCATATATATATTCATATACTTGAAATGCTTCAGCAAGTGTATAGAGATAACACTATGTTGCACTTATGTATTATTGAGTGCACTAAGAGGTTCAAATAGGGTCACAAGGAGGTGAAAGATGACTCTAGGAACAAGAGGCCTTCAACAAGGAGGACTGAGGTTAATGTCGAGCAAGTATTGTAAATGGTGTGTGGCAATTGTCAGTTGACTGTTTGAATGATAGCAAGTCTGCTGGACAGGAAAACAGACAATGTTTGGAAGAATATTACTGAAGATTTGGGTATGTTTAAAAAGTAATGAGACAGTGTACTGAGGATCCAGCAGTTCATGGCCAAGAGGGACATCACCATTCTGGAAAAATCTCCCTATTCACCTAACCTTGCTCTATGCGACTTTTTCTTTTCCCCAAACTCAAGGGGGATCATCAAGAGGACCCATTTTGAAAGCATAGAGGCCATCAAGAGGATGATAATGACAAAGCCAAGGGGCATCCCAGAAGTGTTTTAGACTCAAGAGGGATTATTTTGATGGGGAAGCTTTATAGTTTGTTTAGAATTGAAATAAATCATTTGTGACACCAGTCCTGTTACTTTTCAGAAACACCTCGTATATATATATGTGTGTGTGTGTGTGTGTGTGTGTTTGGTTAAACAGTATAGACATCTTTTGCCTACATATTTTTGTTTTGATCCTTTCAAGTTGCTGTATGGCTGTAATTGGCTAATAAACCTTCTGTAATTGATTGGTTCCCAAGTACTTTTAGACCCATCTCAGGCCATCATCAGGGGCATGTGTATATTACAAAAGGGATACAATCTTTGCTAGTACATTACAACTTTGTAAGAATTAATCATTTATTATTTATATTGGTGTTATGTTGTAGTGTTTGTTTTTAAAATTTGTTTCTATAAATAGCAACTGTAGCTAAAGACATTTGAGTACATTAGTACTGGATTCAAAATCAATTTTATTGAGGTTAGCCTTACACATTAGAAATAAAAATCCTAACCTCAATAAATATCTTAATTTAAAATCTGACAAAGCAATGGGAAATCAGGTCAGTACTCTCTCCCAAGAGAACCCATTACAAAAAGGGTTCACCAAAGATTGAACTTGACTTAATGAAACAATGTGATGTAAATAGATGGATGAAGCTAATTCCAATTTTGGTTCTTTTACTTGTATTAATGGTAATATATGTATTTACCCATCCTCTCCACCACTGGTAGGATGTGATACAAGGTCAATTTTTTAAGTGGAGTTCAGCTGGTTTAAATACAGTTTTCCTTCTTAACTGACTGGTTCACTAAGCAAGACTAAAAATCTCAATCTCCCCAACTATTTATCCATACCTGGGAGAAGGAAAAATGGATTCATGCCTTTCTTAAGCATATTAGCTCAAAGTGAAATGCAAACAGCCACAACCAGGATTTGAACTCTGTCATATAACTGTTTTCTATGTCTCATATTTCCACATTTTGGATGACAAATACAATCCAATTTTAGATCTGAATTTTTTCCTCAATGTAACATAAGAAAAAGACATCTTTTGCTCTTCCCACTTTCACTCATCTTCCAAAAGAAAGACTAAATGCTGGTTATATGTTTGTTTGTTTGTTATTTTAATGGCATATCAACCTTCTTGCGTTATCTAATTCCAAATCCATCCGTTTTTGAAGGACAGTAGTGGTACTATTTAACCCATAGCTGGGAGGATAAGGGGTTCATACCTTTCCCAAGGGTATTTGTTCGAAAGTGAACATAATAGCATGACTGGAGTTCGAGCTCGCTTGATTGTTGTTGCTGGTTGTAAAAGGATACATTCCAGTCTCACCTTTGACTTTTCAAAAGCATTAGAGCACTCCCCACCTCAGCATTGCTTTTATGATTATTAGCCTGTCTTCTCTTTCTGAAATATGGAATGTTTCCCATGATTTGGTAACTAACTTCATTATCACTATCTTAGCATTAGGCAATTCAAAGAATACTAAGAGTAATAGAATGTAAGAATTCAGGAGATAGTAATCTGGGGTTCATTGGGATAGCTTTTCGAGTTTTTTTTTTAAATCTTCTTCTTTAGAGCTGTTATTACTGTGTCTTCTTTCAGTTTATTATCTTCCGTCTTAATTTATTTTTCTATTATGTCAAAGTAGGAACAAATTGGTATTAGCTGAATAGTAAGAATTACTACTTACAATAATTATGAATGTATTTTTTAGTATACTTACTCTCATTTGATAATAAAGTTGACATTTTTTAAGTTAATTTTCAAATATTCTTAATCATTCAAGTAGACCCTTTTATCCTCACAGCTATTGGTTAAATAGTACCACTACTGTTCTTTTGCAAGGAAAAAATTCAGGTCTAAAGCTAGATTGTATTTGGCATTAAATAACCCATAAAGGTTGATATGCCAAAGAAATCAAAAGCATTTATACAGGTTTTAGAATTTTTAAATATTCTATGTCAGATCCAATTAGATACGAGGTGTATGCGATAAGTTTCCAGACTTTTTTGGTATGGGCACTTTTATTGATAGTACACACATGAAGCTCTCGTCCCCTTCGAAGTAATCTCCTCCGGCTGCAATGCACTTGTACTGTTCCAACAACTTCTGGAAGGCCCCATGGAAATCCTCTTGTGTGAGCGTGTCAATGACCTTCATCACAGCCTCTTTCATCTCCTCAATTGTTTCATAATGACAGCCTCTGAGCTTAGGGAATTAGCAAAAGTCACAGGGAGCAAGGTCTGGACTATAGGAAGGCTTAGGAACTGTCTTGATGGCCATCTTGGTTAAATAGTCTGTGACAAGGATAGAGTTGTGGACTGGTGCATTGTCCAGGTCGAAATGCCACTGACCTGATTTGAAGAGTGCTGGCCTCTTCCGATGGAATCTCTTCCTGAACTCCCTTAAAACCTCAACATAGTAACCCTAACCCTAACCCTTTGGCCAATCAACTCTGGTGTATTGACTTCCTTACTCCTCCCACACCTCTCATCATCCCTCGCAGACTCTCTGCCTTCCTTGAATCTCTTATGCTACTCAAAAACTAATGCTCGATTCATGCAAGATGGTTGAAAAGCAGTCTGAAGCATTCCATACATTTCTGTGGCATTTTTTTCGAGTTTAAAACAGAATTTTATTGCATATTGTTCTTCTAAAATGTCAGAATGCATTTTTGAAATTCACCAGCTGTGACAATCAGGCTTTAGTAGGGTGTATTTCAATTGCTGCTGTAGCTGTTCATTTGAAGCTGAAATCATAAAAATTGGTCAGTCATCTCATAAGATATATAGCAATAACATAGTGAATTTTCAAGAGTCTACGACAATTCTAAATGCCCATACGAAAAAAGTCTGGAAACTTATCGTATGCACCTCGTACTGTCTGAGAGATATAAATTTATTTTTTAACATGAGACATAAAGCTAGTTCTGTATAATGATTACATATTAAATAGGTGTATCAAATGGAAAATTCCAGATATTAATGGTATCATTCTTTTAATTATTTATAATGTTGATTTAGATGAAGTCAGTACTTACAAAAAAGGCAAACAAACAAATGTTTTGAATTATCCTCTTGATGTATTTCATTGTTTTGTTTGTTTGTTTTTTTTTAAATATATCTCTGTTAGATTTAGTTATTCTGTGAATACCAAGTTTGACAATGCAGGGTTATCAATGTAGAATAATACATTAGTGTGTAATAGTGTGTTAAATATACACAAATTGGGTTATGTATTATAATGATCAGATGAAGTAGAAACAAATAAAAGATGTACAGTTAAATAACAAAATTATATTTAGTTACAATTAATAGCTAGTAAGCTGAAAAGAAATCCACACAGAAGTTTGTACTACACATGATGTGTAGTAACTCGAAATATTTGAAATATGTATAAATGAGACTAATTTACCTCAGATATCAGTAATAAGATATTTAACCTCTGAATACACAAAGGAGCTATGCTTATATCCTGACCATCTAAAGAGTAAGTTAAGATTGTCTTTATATAACTAGTAGTGAGCTTAGCTGTAAGCAATATTTTTTGCACTAAAATTTGTGTCAGTGGCTACAAATTTTGTTTTATTTTTTAAATTTTTCTTTGTATTTAGCTATAAAAGAATAAATGTAAATAAAAAATTTTGAGTAGATATTTTTCTATTACATTTAAAAACTATGCAAATCTCACTGTTTTATTTTTAGTAGAAAATGTATAAGGATTTTATCTAAGTCATTTTGAACACTAAAAATTAGATTTGTGTCACTACACATTTATAAAATTCAAATGTTTACTAACAGATTTTCCATGAAAACACACAAACCAATCTCAAAGATCATGAGAACTTTAATGATGTAGTGGACATGATCAATCTTCTGCTTTCAACTTGAGTCTGACTCTGACTTCTCCCAATTTCCTTCCTGAATATATGAGCCATGGTTCTGATAAAGGAAAACAATTTTTCCCACCCAAACCATCCACCTTAATAAGAGACAATCATCTTAAAAACATGATTGTCTCTTATCTACTAACTATACTAACCTCTAACTATACTAGTGCCAAAAACCTCTGTTTATGACAGACTTTAAAAGCTAGCTCTTTCAAGTTTATTTCTCCTATTTTATCACCTATGAACTTTCAAACTTGTTTTGCTATTCTTTTGATCTATGTACATGCTATCTATGCACACTCATACAGATATGCTCATTCCCACATACATATACATACATACATATATTCTATGCCTGTACTTATACATACTCATACAGATATTCTCTACTCTACTTATACATACATGTTGTATGCCTATATGCATTGTTGCACTTATATGCACCCAGAAGCAGAAGAGCTTATTGCGTCACATAAGAAAATGAAGATTATTCACATGGCTATGATTGAATGAAAATTACCATTGGACAACTTAATGCTGGAATTAAATGATTTAGAAATCAAACATTACTAATAGAATACTGTTATTATCATGTTTAATTTTTATTTTCCAGAAAAGAAATTCATAGAATTTTTCTACAAGAGGCTGCGGATCAACAGCACTAAGAGGTATCCAGAATTCCCTTATTTATCCCTTTGTGGTCGAGAAAGGAACTACATCCGATGTGATGACAGGCCAATAGTCTTCATTGAATTGGTCACTGATAAAAAGGATGACACTGACTATTTGTATTATGGCGGTTACAAGGCAAATTTGCGCATCCCTTTTGAGCCAGAGAAACTTTGTATGTTTCCAAAGACAGGTCGTGTCTATCATCCTGCCAGTATAATACATGGTGGTATTGGTCTTATTAAGTCTAGTATGGCTATAGAATTCAGCAAGGGTTTTGATTTTGAAAATGGAGAATCAGAACCACCCACTCATTTTGTTTGGAATCATAAAGTTTACAAATTAACTAATGAACTGATCAATTTTGTTGAAAAGAAACAGTAATGATTTTTTTGTTCACATAGAATCAAATGGTAATCAGTTTTATCTAATTATATATAAAAAAATTTTTAAATTGGTTTTTGAATGTGTTAATGTTTAGTTATTAATGATTTCAATACATTGAAAAAAATCAGAAATGAAATCAAAATCAATGCTAAACAAATTTGCAGGCTTTAAAGAAGATTTAGAGAGTAGAGTTCAGAATGAATATCTTTAAGAATCCGAATATCAACATCTTACCCCAAAGAGACTTTTAAAACCCTAATAAATTTGAAATGAAAAAAGTAACATGCTGAAAGATAGAAAAAAATCCAAGAACTGATAATTGATAAATACCTAGAACTTGTCTGAAACACTGTACAAGATATAAAGTGAATGACAACTGATAATGTGTATAGAATTATAAGAATTATTTGTAAAAATTGAATCTAAAATCTGTTTACAAACCTGTTTAGAATTTGTTCTCTTACCTTTTTTGGATAAGGGATAAAGGGTCAGTTCATTCAGTAATTCAAATAATGGCTGATTTGTTTTACAAACCTGTTTTTTTTTATTCATTGTCACAGTCAATAAATACTGGTAATTATTATTTATTAATTAGATTTTCTCAATCTGTTACTTTTCTGTTGGTAATGTGCAAAGGTTTAACCTTTTGGTGATTTAAGTTTTCTATGAACAGTCTATAAATAGAATGCATGAATTTTTTTTGTTAAAGTTTCAAATAAATTTTCTATTTTATTAATTTCTTGTCATGTAGTCTCAGATGAAATATTGTGATTATCAATTTCCTAACTTTTTTCCTCTTATTTTCTTGCTTTTTATCAAAGCACTCAGGTCTTTTCATATTCTCATCATGAAGGTACTCCATTGATTTCATCATCTCTCATATAGAAGAAATATGGAAACCTACATGGAAGAAGAGATTAAAGTACTGCACTGTCTTAATTTGTGCTGTTGAACTCCAGTGGCACAAAAGTCTGAGATGACTAACAGCTTTAAAAAAATTTATATTTTATGCTCTTGTTAAGCAAGTAACATGAATTGTAAATGAGTTCACTTCTGATGAGGGTACTTGTTTAGAATTGATGTCTGTTCAGGAATGCAAAGAAATGTACATAACCAAGTATAACTTCACAGCATTGTAGAAAATAGAATGTTTCCATAGATTAGGATTCATCTCAAAATATTTAATAACAAAATGGACTATTTTATAGAAGCATTTAAATTTGGAGGTTCAGATTTTTGCAAAGGATAAAACTGTTTTTATCTACTGACTTGTTTGGAATTATGAATCAGATGTCTCTCTTTAAGTTCATCAGATTAAATTATGTTAAAGATAATCTAAAAGTGATAAATTTAATGTAGAATTGAACACAGTACTTGTTTAGAATTGATTTCTCTTCAAGAATGTAAAGAAATGTACACAACAAACTATGACATCACACAATATTGTGTACCATGTGAAAACCTATTTTTTTAAATTTGAATGAAATCAAAGGAACAGATGACATAATATAAAGACAATTTTATAACAAAGAACTTTTTTCAGAGTTTGTTAAGCTTAAGACTAGAAAAGTGTTCCTAATTGCACACAATTCCATGTGAGGTATATACTTTGTTATGCAGCCCAGTCGGCTGGGGCTGTAGAATACATTGACTGCATCTCTTGTTATGAACATTTCTTTGCATTCCTGAACAGACACCAATTCTATACAAGGAGGAAACCCTGTGATGTAGTAGCTAACATGCTGGACTGCAACATAGTAGTGAGTGAGTTCAAACTCCAGCCACACTATTACAGTCACTTTATGATTAATACTCTTGGAAAAGGTATAAACCCCCTTATCTCCTCAGCTATGGGTTAAATAGTACCATTACTGTTCTTCTACAATGATGGCTTTGGCATTGAATAACCCACAAAGTTTGATATGACAATAAACAAAAAAAACAATTCTAAACCACAATAAAAATAAGATGAAAAGAGGAACTAATCAAAAAATTGCTAATCTATTATCTTTTGCATTTCAGTCTTTTTTTCATGTCTGCAATGTTAAAAGCTATTGACATCATGGGTATCTGCTTCCCATTCCCCTTGATGTAAAAGGATGTCCATCTCACAGTGCTTACTCATTCTCTGAGTAATTGTTATAAGAGGCAGATGACTTTCACCCTCCCTATATTTTGATATATCCTAATAAGGAATTAATTTCATTTCAATGGTCACCCTGCCTTAAAAAAAATAGCTTAGAAACTCTTTCTTTTTTTTTCAAGTTTAAGTTTAAGTTAATAGTACTCCTCCAAGTCTGGAAAATAATCAAAAAAATATTTATTCAAAACTTTTTATTAATTTTTAGAGGGTTTTGAGAATTTCAGAAAATCATTGGAAGAAGCAATCTTTCATACACCACACTTTAAGCTTAGTAATCATTCTTCATTTATAATGTTAATTTTTTCCCTTTTTATCTTAAACAAATTTAATGTTTAATCATTGTAACAACAAAGTTGCAAAGGAATATTTAAGAGCTGTTCTTAATCAAATAGAGGTTTATGTGATAGAGATAAAACTGAGCAAAAAATAATAAAAATACTTTTCTCTGCTTTTCAGATAAATAATGGTGTACTAGACTAAATCAAGAATTCTGATTCTGAATCACTCAGAATCAGAATAAAAAGAAGTAACTGTAATAAGGAGTAATATTACTAATACAATAATCATTATAATAAAGAGTATATTCATCCCAATGTTTTAGCATAGAAATCATCAATTTAAAAAAAAAATCAACAAAACTAGAAATAAAATAAGTGTAAATGTTTCAGTTGAATAAAAAATATGACAAAAATGTGTGTGTGTGTGTGTGTGTGTGTGTGTGTGTGTGTGTGTGTGTGTGTGTGTGTGTGTGTGTGTAATGCGTAAATTGTTGTCTAAATTATGCAAAAATGAAAATCACACTGATAACTCACTTTATCAGATTTATTTACCAAAATTTCATGAAAATATCTTAAAATACTATTGACTAAATTTTTTTCAAAGAAATTGCCATTGGCTTCAACCACTGGCTCCAAATGACTTCAGAATCTTCTGCAAGCCTTCCTGACAATCTCCTTGTTGAAACTGGTAAATGCTGCCATTATCCTTGCTTTCAGTTCATCTTTGATGTTCTCTCACTCAACCACACCCCACACAATAAACAAGGGAATTGCAATCTGGGGAGTTAGGCAGCCAGAAATTAAGGGTCATGTAGTTATAAAAGTTTTCTGACAGCCAAAGTTGGGTTCTCCTGCTTGTGTGGTATGGCATAGAATTCTTTTGCCAGATGTAGGGTCTTTCAGCAGCTACTCTCTCAATCTAGGGTGGCATTACCTCCTCCAGGTACTTGATGTAGGCCTCCATGTTGAGTATGAAGCCATATTAGAAGAGGAATTGAGGCATAATGTCACCATCACCTGTGACCAAATACCATGATGTGAACTGGATATTTCATCAATATAATTATGGATCTGTCCTCAGATAGACACCCAAACACTCTGAAATCTTCATGTTGGGGCTTCCATCGTGAATGCCATTTCCAAATTTCTGGAAGAGTGAATTCTATAATGGTGCTACTTTCCTCATACACAGTATCCAATTGACCAGTTTGCTGCACTGTAGTGGCACACTGAACTAACCTTAACAAATAAATATTCATTTTTCAAATAAAATGCATGCCCATATTTAATGATTTTAAATGGTGACAATTTACCCATCATATCTTCTGGGTGTATGGATATGGATATATATATATATATATATATATATATATATATATATATCCCAGCACTTGTACAACACAAATACCACTCAAAGTCTTCATGATTCTTATCTAGTGGCAAGCCAAAGCAAGATAACCAGTAATCAACCACAGGTTTTATATCAGGGTTGTCCTTCACATAGTATGATAACTTGACAAAGACAAAATCTTCCTCCACCCTATAATACCATGATGTACAAATGATCCTTATGATTTTTTTCATCTACCAACTTTTCTCTCAAATAAGTCCATACCTTTCCTAAAGATATTATTGCTATATAAAATACAAACAGCCTCATCTGGGATATATTTCCTACAATGATAACCATTACACCACAAGCACCTATATATATATATATATATATATATATATATATATATATATATATATATATCCTAAAAAAATACAAATCCCTACTCATTTTAAAATATTTCTTTCTCTCTTTGGACCTACAACAAAAAATATTTTTATGTATACCCATTACAAAGTGAGGATGCCACAAGAGAACAAAACAATAGAAAAAATGATAAAGGAAATACTCATAAACTTGGAAAATATAAAAGAAAACCCAAGATGTCTGGATAAAGATGTAAAAGAAATTAATTCAAAGATAAGCATCTTTGAAGACCAACAGACACCACCACAAAGGAAACCTGAAGAAAACGACAACATAAAATCCTTAATAGAATACCTAGAAAAAAATCACAACTACCTATGAAATGTGGGAGAAACCCAAACTAAGGAGAAGGCATACAAAACAAAAAATTAAAAATGTGAGGAAACCTGTTAAACCAATGAAAAATAGCCTTCTTTAATGCTATAAAAATTAAGGAAACAGCAAAAATCTACTAGGAATTCATGAAAAAAGGATGAAATATTCATCCCTAGAAAATTCAAAGAAAAATAACACCACAGGACAGAAGAACAGAAAAAAATCAAAGACAACCTTAACCTTGAGAAACTAAAAGAACAAACAGAAATACTGGAAGACAAAACTACCCATTATAAAACCAAATACGAGGAAATTGACCAAGAACTAATTACAGAAATTATGGAACTCTGCCCCATAGAAACACAACAATTCTTAATAGAACTATGGGAAGAAAACTGCAAAAAGGAGGAAAAAAATCCTGGGCAAAAACTACATAGCTAAAAAACCTACCCCAAAAGGAGAAGGAAAAAGAAAAAAACACGAACAAAAGGAAAATAAAAAAAACAAAAAAAATGTAAACTAGCAAACAACAAACCAAAAACACAGTACGATAGAAGACATAATCTCCTCACACAAACAACAACATATAAAAGAAAAATTAACACTCCGAAATATCAGATACACACAAATTGGCCAAAACACCCAAGAACAATCAACCCCCCCCCCAGTAAAAAAACACTTTCCAAATGAAAAACATAATAAAAAGAATCTCCTTATAAACTATTACATACAACAAAATGGGCCAAACTACAATGCATACAACCCCAGAAAAAACAAAACAAATCCATTCTCTTACATAAAAGCCACCCTATAAATGACAACATGAAAATTTATTTTTTTTCGAAAATAGAAACAAAATTTACTATTTTTTAAGAAATACAAGCAAAAACCATTTCTTAGACAAAACTAACTGGAGGAAAAATCCAGTATAAAATACAAAAGAAACATTAAACTGAAAATTATCTAAATTGTGTGTAGATAAGTTTATAATTGCCCAGACAGCTGGGGCTGTAAAATACACCGACTGCACCCCTCCAACAAGTGTCCTGGATATGACACAAAACAATTTGATGGTAAGGTTGCAGTAATATTAGAACTTTGGGGGATGCGGAGTACCTCTTTATTGCCATCACTCCCAGGTCCACTCTGACCCAGTGTGGTAGCACCTGATAAGGGTTCTATCTATAGGTTAAATAGAATTAAACCATGCTTCCTTCACAATACTGATTTTTGCATTTAAACTGTGTATTTATGCTAAATTGAATTGTTTAAAGTAGAACTGTTTTGACACCTAAACTGCGTACTTATGCTAAACTAAATTGCTCAAAATAGAACTTTTTTGACGTCCAAACTGTGTACTTATGCTAAACTGAATTATCTGAAATAAAACTGTTTTGACATTTGACTCTGTGTATTGCCCAGTCAACTGGGGGTGTAGAATACACTGACTTCACCTCTGCAGGGGGTAAACTGAATTAGTTAAATTAGAACTGCTTGACTAAACTGAATATCTTGAAATAGAAATGTTTTTCACAATTAAACACTACTTACATTTAAACTGCATGCTTATGCTAAACTGAATTCTTTGAAATAGAACTGATTATTTACATAAAAATGGATTTGGTGTTAAATAACCTACAAAGGTTGATATGCCATAAAACCCAACTAATCAACCATAAGTTTATAAAGACCTATTAAAACTTACTCAAACTAGGTTTTAAATTTTGACCCATTCCAAAAAGCAACATAGGAGAACTAAAAAAAGACCTCAAAGAATTTGAAGGAAAATTTAGGCTAATAGAAAAATTCAAAGATAAAAGAGATACAAATGACTCCCTAGTAAGGAATAAGACCAAATTCTTCCCAGGCAAAAACAACAATAGTGAACTAATTTCTTCAAGAAATTATGGACAATCAGCCTAAAAGAAAAAACAATAAAAAATAACCTCTTACAAAACCAAAAACAAGCCTTTAAAAGTATACAGGATAATAAAAATATAATTATAAAAGAGGCAAACAAGAGAAGTGCTGTAGTCATCTTAGATGAAACATACTACAAAACAAAAATCCAAGAAATATTAAGACGAAACTAACTACTAACTAATTGATACAAACATAGACAATAATATGATATCAAAAATCACAAAATTCTGCAAAATACACAATAAATCACTAACTAAAAAAGAAAAAACTTAAACTATATCTCCATAACTAATAACTTCTACAGACAAACAAATAAAAAAACTCCATAGAAACACAAAAATCCAAATATATAGAAATTCCAGTGACCTTAGATTTAGACCCATTGTAGTAGGCCCGTCGTACCCAACTAACAGACTTAGCAAATTAATAGACATTTTACTACAACCTTTCCTAAACAAAATAAAAAGCTATATTTGGGACAACATAGATTTTATTAAACTCCATATCAGAAAAAATTGATCCCAACACACTTATAGTCACATTTGATGTCACAAACCTATATAGCAATATCTGCCATGAATTAGGAAAACAAGCCATCACATTTTAGATAGATAAATACCCAGACACATTACACCCAAGATTTAACAAAAAATTTATCATAGAGGGTATGGAAATAATCCTTAATAATAACTCCTTCCAACTCAATAACATTAACTATATCCAGACCCTAAGAACAGCTATGGGAACTAAAATGGTGCCAACATACATTACCCTAACCCTAGCATATTTAGAAGAAAACCTATACAAAATAAAAAAGTAAAGTTGGCAACCTTAGTTGAGAGTGACCCGAAGGTTTCCTTTTCAATAGCTACTACACCGAGGTGTAGGGAAGGGCGCTACTCCTTTCCCTGGATTGCTCCACTTTACCCTTGATACATACCTTATATTGCTGAGTGTTAAACAAGGAGGTATCAAGTACCATTTTTAAAGTCTTTGGTATGACGCAAGCTGGGATTGAATCCAGGTCTCCCAGACCATTGGCGAACCCTCTACTCATTAGACCAAATACAGAAACAACATAAAAGAAGAATTTACCAAACGATGGAAAAGATATTTAGATGATTGCTTCATATTCTGGAAATGCCTGCGGGGAGACATTAACGAATTATACAACCTACTACAAAACCTACACCCCAAAATAGAATTTACTATGGAACACAACTCAAAAGAACATCCTTATAAAAACATAAATGGCCAAATGATCACATATATCTACCACAAACAGACACTTAACAATATCTCTACTTCAAAAGCCGCCACCCCTAAAACTATATAAGATCCATTCCTTGCACATAAAATACACACCATAATCATGGATAAAAATCTCAAAAAACTCACCTTAAAAAACTACACACAACCCTAAACCAGAGAGGATACCTAACCACAATAATAAATAAGGGATTTGAATTAGCAGAAAAAATACCATAAAGAGAATTAAGAACCCGAAAAAACACAACAAGAAACCCCTAGCATATGTTGCAAGCTACAACAAAAACAACCCAGAACTATTCATAGAAATAATAAAAAAATCTAGAAGAACTTAAAAACAATGACATAATCAAAAATAATATTAAATATATCGAAACACATGCGAATGTAGCCAAGGTGAATTTAAAATAATGCCTATATATCAAATTAATGACTACATGTTACTTTAAATAATGGAAAAGAAATTTATTGATAAATTTAAATCAAAGTTGAATAAAACATGATTCATACTCACACACAAATGGAAACATACACACATATATATATATACACACACACACACACACACACAAAAATTATAAGTAAAAAAAATAATTATCAGTATATTTCAAACCCCACACACACAGAGGGAAAAAAAATCTCAAGACACACATTCACACAAAAAACAACTAAGTGAAATCCAAAACCACTCCAACACACACACACACACACACACACACACACACATACACAACGTATCAAAAGCAAATAAGGGGTAAAGTAGACTAAGGTAAACACACTCAAAGAAAAAGAGAGGAGTGACCTTCATAAAAACCCATAACCAACTGAAAACCATTCAAACTGCAAACGTGTGAGTTCAAGTCTCATTGAATACCCCATTAACAAGGTCTTGTGCTATACATGTTCTCTGATGAAAGTATCAAGCTGGAAACATACACATATGTAAGAACAAAATAAATAAATAAATCTTTAAAAAATACAAATCTCTTTGTGAACCTACTCATTTAAAAATATTTCTTTCTCTCTTTGGACCTAAAACAAAAATATATATATAATGAATAAAAGAGGGATACTATGATCACCACAAGCACTTTTTTTCTGGCAATCAAGTACAAACATTCATTCTTTTAATGGCACCTACTGTTGAGTATTTGTTAACCAGATTATCACCAAGTGCTCCTGTATGGTGATCTTGTGCCACACTAAACTTAGATATTCATTTTTCATTTTAAGAATACTTAAGTCGCTTCTTCATTAATGCCTTTGTAACAAGCATGAATCTAGCTTTCCTTGCACTTGACTTTAGTCTTGTTAGATTTATCATCATGGTCAAGAGAAAGGGTTTGCAAGTCAGTAAGATGGTTGATATATTCTTGCATAATTACATGCCCTGGCATGAGCTGCAAAATGGTTATATCTATTCTCATTTTAACAGATGGAAGCAACAATAGTGTTAACTTTTATGTGTTGAGGGATATTTATTGGTGAAAACTGCAGCATTTTATAAGTTGATAGTTTTTATATTGAATTAAAATAAGTTACTTTTTTCTTTTAATAAAAAATAATAAATTTAGAGGGAAAAAAACATTGATAATTACTGGGTGTTTTGGGGCACCTCGGGTGGTGTAATGGTTAGCATGTTAGACTAGAAAACCTACACGAGTGAGTTCGATTCTCATTGGGTGCCCCATTCATGCGGCCTTGTGCTACATCTAAGCAAAAAGCTTAGTAAATTATAATTACTGGGTGTTTGGTGAACTATTTTGTTTCAACTAAACAGATACTGCTGGCTGCTGCTGTTGTCATCCATTTCTAATGGCTGACCTAAATGATGTGTCTACCTACTTCCACTTCTGAACATCCTGTTGGCACAACTTTTAGCAGTTGTGTCAACCATCCTGTTCTCTTGGAGACACAAACATCAAGGTCACTATAACATCTGCTCTCCAGGCACACAGTTATATTTTTTTTAAACATTTTGAATAGAAAAGATGTGTTTCTCTCTCTTTCTATACTTTGTTTTCCCATATATATAAAAGGTCAGTCTATCAAGTAATAAAACTGATTGTGTATAATCTTTAATTATCAATCAACTTTATCTCCTTCAAAATAGTTTCTGTGGAAAGCAATGCCAATGAAAACATTTGTTCCCACTTCTGGAAACAATGTTGGAAATTTTCAACTGACACTGTCTTCAAGTGGTTCATCACAACTTGTTGTATGCTATCAAAAATTCAAAATCGGGGTTTCTCCCAGAGTATGAGATCTCTGAATTAACCTGGAGCTATCTTCCATACACTGTACTCTCAGCTTAGTAATCATTACTAGAATTATAAAAATCATTCTTCCTTTATTGTGTCAATTTTTTCTTTCTATCTTAAACAAATTTAATGTTAACAACAAAGTTGCAAAGAACATAAAATCTGTTCTTTATCAAATACAAGTTTATGTGATGTAGATAAAACTGAGCAAAAAACAAAAATAAGAAAATACTTTTCTCTGCTACTCAGATAAATAATGGTGTACTAGACTAAATCAAGAATGCTGATTCTGGATTGCTCAGAATTGGTGGTGGTGGGTGTTTAGTCGAAATAACTCCAAGACTCATGTGTGACAACACACGTGCTTTATTGCTGCCATCTTTTTCTGATTGTGTCCCAGTAAAAAGGCCCCTAAAGGCATTACCAATATTGGGCCGCTTATGTATATAAGTCGAGCAACATCCCCCATACATACAAAAGTCTAAAGTGTTCATTTTATGTGAGTTGCCATTCACCATATCGGTTGGGTGTCTTGCCTGCGTTGACTCTCTTCAGACGTGGTTGTCTTTCAGCCATGTCTGGTTGTTGCTGTTTGATGTTTTGTTCACTGTCATTGCTGGTGATATCTTGTTTGTGGTTTGTTTTCATCATGTTGCTATGTTTTGGTTTAGTTGTGAGTCTTAGGTGTCTCCTATTTCTCACTAGTCTTTTACCATTTTCCAGTTCGATCATGTATCGTCGGTATTCAAACTTTTCTATGACAACTGCCCTTTTCCAATATTGGCTCTTGCCATATGGCTGCACAGTCACCTGGTCACCTTCTCTTAATTCTATCAAGTCCTGGGCATTTTTGTCATAGTATTTCTTTTGATGTTGTTTTGCCTTTTGTATTTTAGTTTTTGTTTCTTCCACATTAAATGGGGATAGAAATTTCTTCATTGTAGGCAGTACACTTCTCAATTGTCTTCCAAAGAATCTCTGTGCTGGGGACATTCCTATGGATTTTGATGGTGTGTTGGTGAATTCTAGTATGGCCAGACAAGGATCGCTGTTTTCATTATTACATTTTTTTATGATGCCTTTTATTTGTTTTACAGCTGATTCTGCCATTCCATTGGAGTTTGGCATCTCTGGTGAGCAGGGATTCCATCTAAATTCATATTTATGGGCCAATTCTCTCATCATTTTGTTATCAAATTCAGGGCCCCCATCACTTACAACTTCTTCTGGGATGCCATATCTCATGAAGTGTTTCCTTATCAGCTTGATTGTGCACCATGATGATGTTCCGTGAAGTCGATCAACCAAGGTGTAATTGGAGAAATAATCCACACAGACTAGGTATTTCCTTCCATCCAGTGTCATGGTATCGAGGCCAATACGTTGGAATGGGTATTCCGGCACTGGTCTTGTGATTAGTGTCTCTTTGCTATTTCTTGCAGAATATCTGCTACACTGTTTACAGTTGATATAACATTCCTGTAGTTTGTGCCTCATTCCTGGCCAGAAGATTGTGTCTAGGGCGCGTCTCATGTTACTTTCAACTGCTAAATGGCTTGTGTGTGCCTTCTTCTTTATGTCGTTTCTCATTGAGACAGGTACAAAGACTCTGTCTTTATAAAATATTAGATTATCTTTTGTTGACAGGTAGTCTCTGAATTTATACAGGTGCTTCAACTGAGGTTCAAGGACTTTATATTGCATTGGGAAGCCTTGTTTAATTAGTTTTATGAGCTTCTGTAGATCCTTATCTTCTTTGGTAGCACTGACTAGCCTGTCTCTGGTCTGTTCACTTACAGCAAAAAATTCTAATCGATTCACTTCACTGAAATTAAACTGGAAATTGTCATCCTCTACTGGGGCTCGCGAAAGAGCATCAGCAATGATTATGTCACTGCCCTTTTTGTATGTTATTTTGTAGTCAAACTTTTGTATTGAAAGCACCATTCTTAACAGTCTTTTTGGTACTTCGCTTAGAGGCTTGTTGCTGATTGCTTCTAATGGTTTGTGGTCCGACTCTATTGTTACATGTCTTCCGTAACAATAGTCACTAAACTTGTGTAGTCCAAACACAATGGCTCTCATCTCTTTTTCAATTGGTGCGTAGTTCTTTTCATAGTCATTCCACACCTTTGATGCGTATGATACTGGTTTTCCATTCTGTAGGAGGACAGCTCCCACACCTACATCAGACATGTCAGTCTGTATTGTGACTGGCTTTTCTAAGTCATAGTAAGCCAAGATAGGTGTGTTTGCTATAGCTTTCTTTATGTCTTCGAATGCTCTTTGTTGTACCTCCGCCCATTGGAAAATCTGGTCCTTCCGCGTTAGCCTGTTTAGAGGTTCACATTTTGTCGTCAGTGAGTGATCAAATTTCGAGAGGTATTTAACCATTCCTATGAAGTGTCTTGGATTATGCAAATCGCGAGGTGCTGGGGACTCTATGATTGCCCGTATTTTTTCTTCATCAGGCTTCAAGCCTGTGTTAGTCAGTGTATGACCCATGTAAGTGACTTCCTCTGTGAGGAATTTGCATTTGTCGAGGTTAATTTTTATGTTTCTTTCTCTGCATCTCTGCAAATATGCCCGCAAGTTCTGGTTGTGGTTATTAATGGCTTGGTCTGAGTTGTTTCCAAATCCTTCAACCAGACAGTCATCTTGAATAATGCTAACCCCGTTTATCCCTTGGAACTGTTCGATCATTTTTGTTTGGAATGCTTTGCTGGCTGGTGTGATACCCATGGGTAATCTTTTGTATCAATAATTGCCCTGAGGCGTTCCAAAGGCGGTCAGTTCTCTTGCCTTGTCGTTCAACTTGCAATGCCAGTATCCACTTCTTACGTCCAATTTACTAAATTTTATTGCGTTTTTGTTGGCAAACCTGTGTGTGATGGATTCCAAGCTTGGTACCTGGCAGTGGTAGTTGTTGATCAGTGCCTTGTTTAATGGTTTGGGGTCTAAACATATCCGAAGTTTTCCGCTGCATTTTCTCATTCACAACCATGATTGAGGCTGTCACTTTTCTTCTGTTGACAGGGTTGATAAGTTCTACCCTCATTGTTCCTTCGGTTCTGACCTTTTTCCCTCCGTATACTGAAATATCAAGTTTCTTACCTTTTTTTAGTAAGTGCTCCATCTTGTTGTCCTTAACGAATGTTGCAGGAATTACATTTACAGTTACTCCAGAATCTATCATGAATTTAATGGGCTTCCCGTTTAATTTTAAATTCGCATGAACTTTATGAATTGTCTCCCCTACAACGTGAAAACATTCGTTAACTTTTTTCTCGCTCTGGTTACCTTTGCAAACTTTTGATTTGGAGAAATGGTTTTTTCTTTTGCATCTAAAACATTCCTGACCATTAGCTGGACAGTTTCTTGTTCCTTTTACATGGCTTCTCTGACAATAAATGCAATCATATTGTTTTTTCTTCCAGTCACATCGATATCTTTCTCGTATGTGTCGTCATCGACATTTAATTTTTCGTATTTTTCAATTTTTTGCGACTGGATTTTACTTTGTTCTGCAGCTCTGCATCAGTCAATACACTGTGTCAGGGTTAAATCTGGTTCCCTCAGGAGAATTTCGCGCGTTTTTTTATCGTGTATTCCTTTTATTATTTGTAATTTTATCATATCGTTCTCAGTGACGTTATTCCATTCACAATCTTTAGAACTCGATTTCAAATTTAACAAATAGTCCTCAAAGCTTTCATCTTTACTTTGTTCTTTCCTTAGGAATTCCACTCTGTCTACAGTCAATGTTTTCATAGGTTTGCAGTAGTCCTTGAATGCTTCGATAACCATTTCAAGTTTTTTTTCGTCATCATTTTCAATCGTTTCTCTTTTGCATTTTTAATTGTTAGGGTTTTTTATATTTGTTGACCCTTTTTTCCTAAAAGGTAGATAAACAAACTTCTTTTTTTCTTTTCAACATTTGCAGCTTTAGTGGCACTATCTCTACCCTCCCCTTCAAATTTCTGAAATTCAAAAAAAAAGATTCACTTCTTCAAGCCACTCGTTAAAGGCTTTATGCAAATTTCTTACTGTCCAGTCAAAACTTTGGGGTGGGTTGATTGACATCATCTTTTGATGTTTTAAACGAAGTAGTACTCACTCAGATTATCGTCAAGTTCGTCCTTCTGACACCATGTTTAGTCGAAATAACTCCAAGACTCATGTGTGACAATACACATGCTTTATTGCTGCCATCTTTTTCTGATTGTGTCCCAGTAAAAAGGCCCCTTAAGGCATTACCAATACTGGGCCGCTTATGTATATAAGTCGACCAACAGTGGGGTGGGTAATAAGATGCTGTAAAACTTATAAATTAAAAGTAGTAACAGTATTAGAATAAAAAACCAGCAGTTAGAAGATGGAGTAAAACTAATAATACAATAATCATCATCACTGATCCCATAACCTGGTTTGGTCATGGGGTCACTTCTCCTATCATGTATTTTAGGCAGGTTTACAACTTGAATTGAGTTCAGAGTTTTCCTTCTAGGTGGGATACCATACCAAGGTTAAAGAGCCACTCTGCTCTACTATTAACCCATAGCTTGAGGAAGAATAGTTGGACTCATTTTTCTCAATGATTTTAGTGCTATGTGAAATGCTAACTGCCTAAGTCAGAATTTGAATTCTAGTAGCCAAGTTCACTTCTTACTATGATAACCACTGAGTACCTCCAATAATCATCATAAGAGTATATTAATCCAATGTTTTTGCATAGAAATCACCATTAAAAAAAGAACTCAGTTAAATTTTTAAAATGCTTTTTGAGATGAAAAATGTGCTGTGTGTCTGTATCTTTCTTTTCTTCCTTTGCTTTTTCATATATATATATATAGGCAACTCTAGACTACAGAAAATAGGAAGGCTGCAGTTCGGGGAAAATACTTATAAGGTACAAAAGATAAGACAGACAACTTGATAAAATAATTGCTTGATTATAGATATTTTGTATGGTTACTTGTTGATTAATGAAATGATTTTATTTATATATAAAATCCATTTTTCAGGTTCTGGATGTTGCAAAATGATCAATCTTTTTTTCATTAAAATAGTTGATATCACTGGTGTGTTGCAGATCAAAAGAATGTTGAAATAGTTCAGGTTAAAAGCACCATAAGGGTACTCCTAATCCTAACTTTTTTAGACCTTATTTTTCCAATGCAGGTATCATTGACGGTAACAAGAAAAGTTTTGGTAAACAGGTTAAAGCTGTTGCAATTACCAAACATGGGCATTTATACCAGGGGAAGACTGGTTTTGGACACAAAACATGAAAATATTTATCATAATTAAATCAAGAAAAAGTTAGTCAAGGATTTTAATGATTTATCAATGTTTACAAAAATTGATGGTAAAACACCAAAAGTGTTTATTAATACAGCTGGACTGAATTCAACAGTAGTGATTAAAGACCAAGCAACAATAATTAAACAAACAGTTAGGTATATAGATATCCTTGAATATGTGTCAAAATTAAATAACTTAGCTTGGCCTCTGGTTATTGATTTTTTAGCAGATCCGGAAAAAAACTATCCTGCTGTGTTAATGAATTTTTTGATTTTTTTTAAATTTAAAATCAAAGGAAAACCCATATATAGATTCTGTCAAAACTAATACACTCATGTGGTTCCAATTTAATTTTTACTGTGACAAATGACAAAATGATTACATTGAAACATTTTCTGTTGGGTGTAGGTCTGTACAATATAACAGTTACCTATAACTTATTCTTTCACATATGGCACATTGCATTTATTATAACCTTGTTAGTGAGATTAAAATGACAGAAGCAGAGGTTTCTCAGAAGCTTTATAAAAACAGAATTTGTGAATAACAACAGTCAACAGAATTACTTATATTGGCATTCTGGCTGACTGATAATTTCAACCAAACATTTGAATCCTCAATTGGTCATGGAGTCATAAATTCAACTCACATTGTAGAATTCCCTGAATCATCAGGAGATACTGTAATAGATATACTTAGAACTTACCTTGAACTAGACACAGATCATCTGTTCCTTTGTTGTATACAGAGAAAGACAATGCTGATGTACAAAAATATAATCTGTTTCTTTTCTTTTTCTTTTATTACCTGATATGTACATATGGGTTGAGTGAGAGAGGGTTGAAGATGTCTGAGCTGCACACATGGGTGAGATACAAATCTTAAGTGAACCACTTGCTCTTCATTATGCTTTTGCAAGACTGGTATAGGGCCACATCAAGACATCAAATTATCTTAGTTTCTCCTCACTTCTCTACTTTTGCAAGTCTGGCCACTCTCCACCTCCCAGCTCTAGGCAGTCTGGTACAAGACCAAAGCTCAGAATGACATAATGCCTCCTATCTGTCTTGTCAGATTTCTTCCTTCGAGGGATGGAATCTCTGTGGTTATATAATATTCCGGATACCTACACAGTGGTCACACCTACAGTCCGCCATCTACATGTTGCATGTGGACATGCCTCCTTCTAGCATGCTACCCATACAACTCACACAACACTTCCGCTGAAAAAAACACCTATAGCCTGTTTACTTTAAGAAACAGGTCTATTTCCTGTTATACCACCCACGCAACTTACATAACATGTCAGTAGGGGTCTTCAAGTCACTATCCAACACCTTCACTTCAGTTTTGTTCAACCCTATCCACCATAACTGTCAATAATAAAAAGTAACCAGTTATAATTTCCACAAGTACCTTATCCAATCTTGAGAGCAGTACAAGAAAATTAATGTTTCTGATATTGGAATTTTATCTGATTGCTTTCAAGAATGCTTAATACAAAAGATCAGGTTTTCTGGTGGAACTATTAATATTCAAAGGAAATATAATGCAATTGAAAAAACATTATTGACCTAATTACTGCCAATCAATCTGCCATTGTTATGTTATGCAGTTGAAAATACCAGAAAAGGAATATTTAAAGTAATGCAAGTGTACATCCATTCAAAAAATGCCCTAACTTTTCTCATTTCCCAATGATACCTGCATTGGAAAAATAAGGTCTAAAAAAATTTGGCTTTAAGTTACCTTTTTACCATGTTTTTAACCTGGACTGAAAAGTTATCACAAACAAAAATTCATGGGAATCAGCTGGCAAAATCAGTCATTGACACTTCCCTTCAGTTTCTCAGACATACAACCAAAATAATACAAGAATTAATTTTTATTTATTGCGGACTTTTTGTCCTCATCTTGGTAGTCTTAGTGTTGTTTCTTCTTTCACTACGTTTCGGCCAAATTTCACCTCTGGCCTTCTTCAGGTGATTTACCGCGACCTCAGATTGGAATGCTAAGTCTTGTAACCGTATCCCCAGTAATTACTGCCTTCCATAGTTGTTGTCTATTGCACCAAGTTTTTGACCAAGTAAACCTCTGGCCGGCTTGGGTAGGATTTGAAACCGCTATCTTCTGACAATGCTCACCTGGAACCGTAGAGACTCAACGCCTTCGGGGCCAGTGGCGCAGCGGATAGAGGCATTGAGTCTCTATGGAAGGCAGTAATTACTGGGGATACGGTTACAAGACTCAGCATTCCTATCCGAGGTCGCGGTAAATCACCTGAAGAAGGCCAGAGGTGAAATTTGGCCGAAACGTAGCGAAAAAAGAAACAACACAAAGACTACCAAGATGAGGACAAAAAGTCCGCAATAAATAAAAATTAATTCTCAGATTAAGAAGCCTCATCTCAAAATGATTCCAATTAAAGACAAAATAATACAAATACAACAGTTTATGGCAATAGATTAGGATTTCCAAGAATTTTAGTTTATTGTGACTCCCTAGTAAACCAGCCTAGTAAATGTGAACTCCTAAGCTTTTATTCACCTTATTAAAATTTGGTGGATGTATACCAAAAAAAACAAGGTACAAAAAAATTATTGAGGATAAAACTTGGTTACATATTTGAGAAACAAGTTAAAATTTTGACTTGGTATGTCACAATTTATCCTGTACACCTCTCTGTACATCACTTCATCAATGGGAGACCAATTCACCATCACTATGTCTATAAAGAGAACCATCATTACTGATATGTTGGTGGAGGGAGGGATCTATAACTGGTTCTATCTCATACCAATTTGACTACCTCCATCTCTTCTCTCTCCTTCCTACCACCTACCATTTCTCTTGAACAATTTACTTTGAAAATAATGACTGCTACAACAGACTCTCTAAGAAAATTGTGAAAAAGTTTAGCAGCAACAATCTTTTACAGAATCTTCAAGAAGAAATTAGTTGCAACTATAAGAGGTTTGGGTGTGTTGGGAAAGATTATGAAGATGGTTACCTACTGTTCTTCTTATCCCCATTCACTTATTGTCTTCTTTTGTTGGTTCAGTTTGAAAAGGAATGGATGATGGAAAAGAGACAGGGATACTTTCAAACTCAATTTTTTTTTCCAGGTTCACAACTATTTCGTAGAGAGGAATGTCTTTCCTGAACCAATAAGATAGCCATCCTCCCGGTCAAGGTGTCTATCGGGATCTGAGAAGGAGTTTCTTTTTGTTGCCAGGAAGTCCATATTTTCAGGCATGTGTAGATTGCCCTTCCTGTCAGAGGCCCTTTTTGTATTTATTTGGTTTTATTCTGTGTTTATTCTATTTTTCTTTTATTTATTTATTTTTTATGTTATTGTTTTGTTTTTTTTAATTTATTATTCAATCCCCGCACAACTACAAAAGTTGGCGTCTATGGACATAGAATGTCCACCCAAAAATCTTCCACTAAAAACATACTGAAGTGGAAATACTGTAAGTACAAAAAATCACTTTCTATGTGAAGCAAAACCTTTTTAAAAAAATCTCAATTATCAATGTCAGAATTGACACAAGTCATGTTTGATTTCACATATAAAGTACCAGTGACCTGTTCCATGGCACTAGTTGGAATCAAACAAAACAGCCATACAATTTTTATACCAACACAGCATTTTCTTTTCTTTACTTTTTCCCATATAATTTATTTTAATTTGTAAAAACCCATTTCATCAAGCATATTGAAGATGTAGTCACCTTTTTTTTTCATTCAGGTAAACAGGTAAGTGGCTTGTGCAAATAATATTTTCACAAGAAGCACAGTCTGGTTAACACTGTCAATAAAAATGGAACAAAGACCAAAGAGTTTCCTGTTTTACATAAAAGTAATGTAGCAAACTGATCCCCTCCTCTAAAAATTAAACAGGTAACTTTTCCCTAAACATTTATTTATAATCTGAAAGATTGATTCTTAATTGACATTATTCGAAAGAACATTTTGCTAAATGAACCATAACAAAAATTTTAGGTGTATGAGGGTAAGGGTATCCAACGGAAACCCCACACACACACACACACACATCCACCCAAAATTGTATTTACTCCAGGAGTTTATATGGATCACAATTGTGAAGAAAAAATTTTTCTTTAATATGATCCTCACCTCCCCAACATTTTTTTTCTTTTTCTGTAACAAAAAAATTCGTCAGTGCAAAATTTTAACAATGAATATTTGAATAAATTGATTTATAAAAAATTATGTAGCAATATTTTAAAAATTACAAGAAATTGAATATAAAATCAACTTTTATTTATTTGACGAATTTTAGGTCTATTTTATTCAAGATTCATACTTATTTTAATTATATTTTTAGGGTTATTTTCCAACTATCAAAATCAAGAAAAGGTTTATGAACCAACTTTTTATATTGTTACTTAAAAGAAAATGGTTGTAGCTTTTATGTCCTTTATTCATACAAATTGATATTTACAAAGATATATTAGTATATACATTCATTCAACCCCTCCACATGTGCAAGATGTGACACAAGGTCAATTTATAACAGGTTTGAGTTCAGAGTTTTTCTTCTCCTAGACTGGTTGCCATATCAAAGTTTAAGAGTCCAGTTTGCCCAACTATTTACTCATAGCTGGAGGGAGAATAGTTGGAGACATACCTTCCCCAAAGATATTTGCACTGAGTAAAATGTAAATAGCCTCTGCTAGGATTTGAACTAGGGTGGCCATACCCATTTCCTACGATATTATCCATGCCATAAGCGCCTCCTAAAAGATATCTTAGTATGTATTGAGACTTCAAGTTAAACCGGTCTCTTTTGCGCATGGCGAAAACTAGTCAAAGGGAGGCAACTTCTGATTTCTTTAGATATATTTCTCACCTTTGAGAAGAATTATCTTTATTATACCTCTACTATGGATATTGGTATAGTTGAGGCATCTTTTAATAAGTTAGTTACAGTAAGTTATTTAATATTTAGTTGACTTATCCGGTAAACATTCATGAATGCAGTTGTTAATAAACTAATAAAGTCATTAGTTGACTAAACACTCAATTAATTCGTTATTCATGATATCCTCTTATTTTTTAAAAATTAAGTTGCAACGAAGTTCAAGACATGATCCTTTAGATTACTTAGAAGTTTCCTGATGTGGACTCAGGCATAGATCTGATCATAAAAATCAGCATAGAGGTTGTACTAGGTTTCTTGAAGAATCTGGAGTTATGGTTGTAGATTTTCATGCCTCAGGATATGATAGCTTGATTTCTTCTTCCTCAGATTAATCATCATTCTCTGATGGAAGTTGAGTTTGATATGTTTGAAATGAGATGAGTTTCAAGTTATTTTATCTTGACCCCATTTGGCAGTTACCATGCAACCTTGCTTCTGGGTAATAATGTATAGTTTTGTTTGAAAGGAAGGAGTAAGTTAAGTTTGCACTGTTTTTTAAGATCAAAAGTATGGGTGTTACAGCATTTATCAGTGTAGACCATATAGGACTTACTCACTCTAGTGTTGTGAGTAATATGAATATGGGTGTGTTCAGATAGATTGGTTTGGTTTCCTAATTTTAATGGCATATCAACCTTTGTGAATTATTTAATGCCAAAGTCATACTTGTAGAACAGCAGTAATACTATTTAACTCATAGCTGGGAGGATAAGGAAGTTCATACCTTTTCCAAGGGTATTAGTCTAAAATTGAATGTAATAGGGCAACTGGAGTTCAAACTCTCTTACTTTGAGGCCACAATCATGTGTGGTCATAAGCTTTATTTCAAGAGTATGGAATGCCACAGGGATTCCCTGTTCAGGCCAATATTCATTCTACACTCTGTCAGTCTTTCAAGTAGAGAGATACCAGTTGAACAGTGTGGTGTTACACAATATTAATGAAGGAAATGAGCTGACTGTGATTTCCAGTTATCTTTAGCAGCCAAACAGGAACAAATAAATTTGTTGATAGTTCTCATGAAACATTCAGGTTCTTCATTTGTTTTAAGTCCTACAGGTGTGATTTTGCAGTGAGGAATCTCAAACTGAATTACAAACTTTTTGAATTCTTGACCATTAAATGGTGGACCATTATCTGGTTTTATATCCAATGGGATGCCTTGTCAACCAAACACAGAGGCAAATATGAGTATAACAGCGCTTGATGATGTGGATGAGACTACTTCCACCTATGCAAAGTGACTATATTCATCAGTTATGACAAACAGATAGTCACCAGTTGAAAAAGTTCCAGCAAAATCTCTTGTTAGTTTAGTTCATAGATCCTCTGACATGGTATAGGGTAGATTGGTTCTCAGTTGACTGGTCCTGGATATGAGAATTGATAAGGAATGCAAGCTTTTATTGTTTCTTCAACTTGTTTGTGTTGGGAAACCACACTTTCTCTTTGATGAGTTGTTTGGTTCTCACAATGTCTTGGTGTCCTTGGTGACCAATGTCAGTCACCTTACTTAGAAAATACTCTGAAAATACTAACATGTGGTCACAAAGGACAACACTCTTAGTGACTGAGTGTTCATTTTTTAAGTGAGCAAAATCCAGTCAGTCAGTGTCTTGCCATTTATCAGTTTGAACTGCTATAATCAATTTCAGTAGATTTGTGTCTTCTTGTGTGACTGCACATGCTTCATTCAATGTCATTGCCTTTAGTACTATATCATTGGAGATGTAGTGAATGTTGTGTCTCTGATATCTCCAAAGGGTGTTGACTTGTGTAATCTGCTGGACTTGGAATGACACAGCCTAGGTGATATTGAAGGGTTATGTCATTGGGTAGAAGTTGGAGTTTCCATGGCTGAATTTTTGCTGTGGTTGTTTTGAAATTTTTTATTATTCTTTTATAATGCTTTGTGGACAGTAAAGGTCAAGCCATAAAGGTATAGGTGAAACTATTCTACTCTGTAGATGACCACTAGCACCTTCTGATCTGTTTGTAAATACCTTTGTTCTGTATCAGTTAGTGCTTGATTTGCATAACATACAACCTTGCCTTCTTGTGTTGGTATAGCTCTTAATCCATCTGGGATGGCATTCATAGTGACTTTAATGTTTTTGGTTTGCTCAAAGTAAAAGAGTATGTGTGGTCATAAACTTTATTTCAAGAGTATGGAATGCAGATTCCTCCTCATGTTTCCTCTGCCATGGTATATCCTTTTTGATTAAGTGTCTCAGTGGTTACACATTGGTGGCAAAGTGTGGTGTTAAACATGATATATATTGAGTCATTCCAAGAAATGATTTGATTTCTGACCTGAATTAATGTTAACGATAGCTTCAATCCTAGCCAGATCTGGACCAATTACTCTTTTTCCAAAAGTATACCCATATAACTTAAGCTGGTCTGCAGAAAATATGCATTTTTCTTTACTCAGTTTGACGCCCTTTTCATTGAGTTTCTTGAGCACAGAATGAAGAGCAACATCATGTGCAGCCTGGTCTTTTCCAAAGAAAATAATGTCATCTAAGAAGTTTCTCACACCATTTATATCCTGCAACAATTCAGCAAGTATTTGGAAATATCTCTGCAACAGCATTGACTCTTAAGTTAATGGCTTGTAGCACCATATTTCCTGCATGAGTTGAAAATGTTGTGATGAAGTGACTCTTTTCATCAAATTCAAGTCGGAGATATGTATGAGTCATGTTAGCTGAATACTGTTGCTTCATCTAAGTCATGAGGTCATCAATTGTTAGCATCACATGTTTTTCACATTTTATAACTTTATTAGTTTTCGCATGTCAACACATATGAAAACACCTCCATTGACAATGACTATGAAGCTGACCCAAAGGCTTTCAAGCTCTTTTACAACATCTCTCCTTGTGTGGATGTAGTCCTGTGAAAGTCATGGTACTTGATTGTGGCCTAGGTTCCGTGACTACCACATGTATTTCCAGCTAGTTGGTTTATCAACTCCCTCTGTGCCCATGTTGTGTTTGAAAGATCCACAGATGGGGATGACACAATCTATCCAGAACTTCTGATGATTGGGGTGGTTTGCACGGGTATTGGCAACTCAAAGATAAGAAAAACTCTCCATTAACAATTAACAACTATTTATTGAAACACAATGGTGTAACAATAATATATATATATATATGTGGAAATTGTGTTGCTTTTTATTAAGAGACAGACAAATGAGGCTGTTGCAGTCTTTCTGTTACTCAATTTTTTGGAGAGTGAGGTTTTTGCTGGAAAGGCTTTAGTTCTTGGAGAGATTTCTTTTCTTATTCTCCTGTCTTTGGTATGGACATTGAATATTTTCTCTCTTCTAATCCTAAAAACATGTATTTTTACTAAGGATTCTGCTGGGAACAAACATTTCAGATTGGCTAATCAATCACAGATCATCTTGTATTCTTTTAAAACTTTTTGACTGGTCAGCCCAGTCAAATGCACTAATCTACATCTATGGAAAGAGTATCTCTTCCACATATTAGATTTTAATTGGTCATCCAATCAAACCACAAAATAGTGATTTGGTTAATCAAGGGTCCCAGCCCACACCTTGAGGGGAAGTATCTCTTTTCACATAAACCAAAGCAAAAATCAAAGATCTGATTAATCTATCCAAAGATTTGACCTATTAACCCCAACAGGTGGGCAAGAGTTAGTTCAAGATGTCATGATTTAAAATGGATCAATGTACCGACAAAACCCCAAGCCTGCTTACTTTTTGCTTTGACAATATAAAAGTTTGGTTAGTTCTAGTCACTTGCTGACCTTTTAAATTGACTTTTGAATTTCTTTAAAAATCAATAAGTCTGTCATAAATTTTTATAAAAGGAAAATTACATTTTCCTAAATAAAAAAAATGTAAGCTCTCTATAAGTTTTAGCACCAGTGAATACCTCATATTGTTATGAGTCATTGGTGTATAATTTAGCTCTGACACTTTTGTGTTACCTATTCCAGGATTTAATAAATTTGGAAATTTGTCAGGTGTGAATGTCTGTGATGGAAATACGAAATGTATGAGTCTGAGTCATTCTGCCATTTTGTCACTGAGAATATTTCTTGGTTGGGACATTGTGAATGAGGTGAATAATATAAAACTTGGTGTGACACAAATCATTTCTGTGATATTAGCCTCTAAAGGAACAATAACATTCAGTAGGGTTTGAGATCCATAAATCATAGTTCATTTGTGTTTGAGTGTTAGTTTAGGTCTCGTTTGTTTATATGTAGAGTTGTCAATAATGTTTACTAATGCATTAGTATCATTATTGAACTGGTCTAATGTATTGTAAATTGAATTACCATGACCAGAAAATCCAGCGACTACTTGCGCGTGACATATGGAAACACTGTACAGCTTTTTTGACCTTATTAGGTCTCATCAGCAGTGTATAACATAATCTCCCCTTCTGGAGGTGACCGTATCCTCAGTAAAGAGTATGGATGTAACTTGCAAGACACATTCAGGTTAATTGAATTTGCAATTACCATGACTAGTTGATTTGGCGTCACTTGTATGCAATGTGGATTGATGGATCAATGGTAGAGTTTCGGCTCTGTATTCTGTGGTTGCTGGATCAATCTCCAGTGAGGGAGATCACGGTATACACTGATGATGAGACCTAATAATGTCCAGTGTTTCCATATGTCGCATGCAAGTGGTCACTGGATTTTCTGGTCATGGTAATTCAATTCACAATATAATTCCACTACTTAAAAAAGAAAAAGGTTGACTGAAGTAATTTCAATGGGTTTGTTGACAATAGGCATTTTTGAAAGTTTTGCTTTTACACTAAAAATACATTCTCCTTCAATTGGTGGTGTTGAAGGACCATCTCCATAAGATATACGACAGTTATCTTCTGACCTTACCGAAATGGTTAAACTTTCCACACACTCAGCTTTGCTTTTCACATAATGAGCATACATGGGTACATGAAAAAATGTTTCCACAATAGTGATAATTTTTGCTGTATTCTGACAATTAGCATTTTCTTTAAATCTAGGTTTGTAAACTTGATTGGACAAGCCTGGCTGGAAATTAGAAGGTTGTTTTGAGCTCAGGTATGGAATTTTATGATGAGTATTGTAAAGTAATGACTCCAAGGAATGTAAAGAACTACAACAACTAGGTTTACAATAAGAAGCAAGATATATAGTGTCATTTTCTGAGATATTTTTTTCAATCTTTCTTCTCTTTCTGATGCTCTTTTCATAGAAAATTCAAGATTACAAGCTTCCATTATGGTGTAGTGAAAATTCATATGCCTCCATCGGTAAGAAAAGTGTGTGTGTATATGTATTTGGCTTGTCAGTTTAGGAAGCAAGGCAATGATGAGTAGCTCATTCTGTATTGTTAACTCCTTGGCGGCTGGTGGTTAAAGAGAGAGTTTTTTTTTTCACAGAAGGTTCAGCTATTTGTATCTTTCTGTCCATGAATTTGATTGGTTCAGTTTAACCAATTTACTTCTGTGAGGGAATTTATCCACTATTGAAAAATACATCGAATCACTGCCGACACCTGCTATAATGATAACACTACCTGTGATAAATATTTCTTGCTTACTCAAGGGGTGTTATAAAATCATTTTATTCACTGACATCTTCACTGATATTCTTCATTAACATCACTTTTCACCAGATTTTATGTCCTTTATTCATACAATTTGGTATTTATAAAGATGTATTAAATGAGGTTTCAGCAGATGTATACACAGTAAAATTGGTCCCTTTAAACTTGCCAGTCAAGGGGAGACAACTTCTGGTTCTTTGGATATGACAAAATCTAAAGTCATGAATAGAATAAAAAGAATAACTAAAATAAAAAGGAATTACATAATTTGTTTAGTTTATAAGACTAATGATTTTTTGATGTCTTCTTTCATCAACATTTACTAAATTGAATGTTGAGATAACTCATCTCTGGTCTGCATTGAATGCAGCCTTCCACTTCAGATATTTTGTTTTATATCAGAACATTTACAGTGATTTAAAAGATTATTACAAATACATAATTTTTGACTCACATGTTTTAACAATCCCCCCACTTTCTAATGACACTTGAATTTTATTCAGAATGTGGGAATTCTAATGTATTAAAGAAATTTCTGCTGGCAGAAGAAAAAAATTTCCGTATGAGAGAAATTCTGTTTTATATTGAAAATAAAATTCTCTTTGTCATAAAATTTACATTTTTGGGCATGTTTCCTGATTTTTAAGAATTTTAAAGCATAAGCCCTCTTGTAAAAATTTTAATTTTTACCTTACATTCTTTTCTTTTCTTGAATTTCTTTAAAATTTGTGTCTGCACGGAATACTATTTTTCTCCATGTGGTAATATTTTTTCTACCATCTTGGAAAAGGTTTCCTAGCTGTCTGGCTGTCAACTAAACAGATTGGCTACTATTTGATTTAAAAACAAAAACTGGTGAAAGAAGAAAGTTTATATAGTTGTTTATATATATATATAAGTCTGAAGGTGTAAATGTCTTCAACCTTTACTGCGATGCCAACCTCAAATACTGAGTGAGGCCTTGCAGATGGGTCACACACTTACTTGTTGTGTTAGGTGGTACACGAGCTGGCTCATGTGGTCTTATTTGCTTGGTCACTCTCATGACCTGAGGTTGGCACTCCTTAGACTTCGGGGGGGGGGTCCCTCTAGTCTCTTACCTGCCCTAGCAGGGATCAATTTATTGCCTAGCGTCACTTTTTAGAGGAATGCCGACAAGACCCAAGGCTTTTTTGGAGATGTTAGACATGTCAGGGCTATGGCCCTGCATCTGGTTCCACTTTAAAAAGGCCTTGTGTTGTACTTTGGTATTGTGTGATACCAAACAAATACTACATTTACTGCAGTTCCAGGGTTTTTTAATTGCACGTATGATTTTTTGTCTGTGTTTAGAAGAGTGATATTGTTGTGGATTGAAAAAGAAAATTAAAATTAAATTAAAAACAAATTTTTAAAAAATGCAGAAACTCCCAGGAACCCCTGACAAGAAAAGAGGTGATGCATGTGCAAAAAAAAGGAACCCTCTCTGCAAAAGGAAGACGCTCGTTCTTTTTCAGCAGTGACCAGTGGTGTGATAACACCTAAGTCTTTCTTTTTACTAGTGGAAGGCACCACACATCCATCTTTAGATGACGTGTTGGCTAACCTTTCCACTAGTAGCAGCTGTCTCTTTTCCCCATGACCCACAACTAAAAACACCAAATAATGGACTCATCAAAATCATAACTAAAACACTTTATAATGAACTTAATAACTACAGGTGAAAAACACCGGATTCAGACATATCTCCTCCAAAGTGTCTAACACACTGTTAATGCCTTAAACACCAAATTGGGACATATACACCCAAGAACGACTAACACTCTTTAACACCTTGTCTGGGAGATGCAACCATTTCATTTGTATTCAGGAATAATTTCCTCATCTACTGAATTGTTGTTGAACCCAGCAATAAAGTCAAAATATCAAAGATATCTTGGCCTCCTATCTTCTTTTCCTATCTTCTTTCATATAATTCCTTTACAGCCTTCAGATTAAAGAAGTTAAACCAGGAAAATAACATGGGTAAGATTAAAAGAACCTAAAACGGAGTCAGATAATAACAACAACAGTCAACCGTGTTCGTCAGTACATGGATCTGATTGGTTGCGTTCTGGTTCTGGTGGCAGTTAGTTAAGGCCATCTGACATGGATTTGGGAAGCCGGCATTCATGTCAGGTGCGCCAAGACTGGCATCCTCGAGCTTCAGGCTTTAACTCTCCTTGGAGGGGCTGTTTATTGCCTGGTATCCCTTTTTAGGAGACTGCCCATGGGACCCTAAGCATTTTTGGAGCTGTAGGATATGTCTGGGCAATGGCTCTGTGCCCAGACCCACTTAAATAAGGCCTTGTATCACATTCATCCGATTGGTAGGACATATGATAATTTTTTTTCTCTGGTGGTCACAGGATTACAGTGTACTGAATGCCATGTTGGCCCTTCTGGCTGAACCTCATGTTTGCTTATGATCCTGTTCATTTGGTCAATCTTAGCCTGGTAGCTAAAAGTTCTAGCTTAGGCCAAATGTTTGAAGCCCTCTCGTGATCCCGTTTTTTTGGTTGATCTAGCTAGGTGACCTAAAATGTTCACTGCCAGAGCCCTTTTGCATTGGCTTGTACTGATTACTTCGTGGTGATTCTACTTGTGTGGCAACCAAGTACCAGCTCTTGGCCCTGTGCGTACATGTCTAGCTTGCAGCTATCCTGTTCATTCACAGTTTTGATCCTGCCTGAAGTGAACTCATGTTAGGCTTGCTGCCAAACCTGTTCTCCGTGGACTCCATTCACAGCTACAGCTGATGACAACTCCAACTCGTGACAGCTCCTGACCTTCCAGCCCTCAGCAGAACCCGGTTTCTTTGACACCTCTGTTCCTGCCTTCACGGATGACCTTCCGGCCTGCAGCTAAACCTGGTTTCTTCGCCGCCTCCGTTCTTGCCTTCGCTGACAACCATTCCAGCCCACAGCTGAACATGGTTTCCTTTGATCATGTCCCTACTATCGCTGACAACTCTTCCAGCCTGCAACTGAACCTGGTTACCTTCAACCATGTTTCTGCCTTCGCTGACAACCCTTCCAGCTCACAGCTGAACATGGTCTCCTTTGACCATGTTCCTGTCTTTACTGTTGATATCTCCAGCTACGACCAGCCACACCAAGCAGCTACTTTGACTCCATCTACTACGGTTTACCTGGCAACTAGCCACACAGACTCCAGCTACACCATCGGCTTTCCTTGAGCCATTCCAACCCTCAACACTGCAGTGATGCAGCATCCATGATTCTTCACTGAATTCATCTATCATGTATGATTTGCTTAATAAATCCTTGTTATTTTTAATCTTATCCTCCTCATCAGTGTCATTTGTCTAGTTTGTGTCAATCACCCTTTTTATATCATATATACATTTTTATGAATATTTGCTATATTCTTAAATCTTTTATTATTTCTCTTTTGTTACTTAATGTCATTTTAACAAGAAATAATTAAAATTTTTAACATTTCTGACATTCTTCTATATCTTGCAGCATTATTTCTATTATATACAGAAATCCCATCTGATCTGTTGCAGGGCCAATAAGAATGTTGACCCTGCAAATTACTTTTTTGGTTGTTCATGTGAGCAAATTGACTGCCAGAAGACAATGAAGAGAACAAAGGCAAGATAACAGTAATAACAAATGAGAATTTATTTTGTCGCAGGTTACAGAATAATGGTCTTATAGACGATGGAAATAGTAGAGACGACTAGTGGAATAGTCATCAAAGGTGAAGACAGCAGGTGATGATTGTTGATAGTAGAGACAGCGGGTGGTTGTCGTCTTGGTAGGGACAGCTGGTAGTTGATGATAGAGACAGCTGGTGGTTGTTGATGGTAGTGGAGACAGCTGGATGATTAATGTCCTGGTTGTGCAGTACTTTGGTTTAACTAGGGCAGGTGTTGATGTGGTCTCAAGTGTTGATGCTAGTTCAAGCAGTGAGTCATTCGTGGACTAGATGCTGCAATGCTGGAGCTGGTAGCTTGGTCGCACAAGATCGAATGAGTGAGCTAAGACTGCCGTGTCTTAGCTCTATGTAGGTGAGGAACGAATAAACGGGTGATGAAGACTACTGTGTCTTAGCGTCGTGGTACCAAAGAACAACCAAACGAGTGGTATGACTAGACTACCGTGACTTAGTTTTGCAAAGCCGAGGAACGACTGAACAAGTGTCGTGGCAAAGACTGCCGTGTCTGAGCACTACATAGCTGAGCAAACAGATGGAGAAACTGTGGCTAAGACTACTGTGCCTTAGCACTGCATGAGAAGGAACCAACTGAAATGGTTAAGACCAGAAGTAGGATCATGCCTTGAGAGCTTCGCTTACGAGTCAGGATTCTAAAGAATCTTACCAATGGGCGAGCTGATATTTTTCGCTGCCTCCCACCAGGCAGGACTTGACACAAGGTCAATGACCCATAGGTCGATTATAGTAGGGATTTAGGGGAGAAGAAGGTCGGGCATGAGCCTAGGCTCGAGCCCTGCTGGACTATGCTTGTCATTGACCCACTTAGTGCTATGTGGATCTGATGAGCCTAGCTGGACTTTAACCCAAATCTGGGTCCAGACCCATACCTAATTATAGCTTAAACTGGACAGCAAGGTCCAGTGCTATACAAGGGGGACAAAGGTGTCAATGATGCATCTCGCCCACCCAAAGGTGGCCCAGCTGAAGCCTTAAGTCTACCTTTGCTGGACAGGGCCCGCTGGTGAATCCAGGCAAATCGATTTGATTGCAGAAAATACTTGTCTATAAATAGAGTGAAAGTCGTATCACACAAGCAGGACTGCGTGGACAGAAAGTTCGCCCATAAAAAATATCAGTTGTAATAAAATCCTTCCTTAACCTGAAATAGGCTTCTGAAGATAATCCATCTTATTTTGATAGAGTGACTTTCGCAAGACTGGTACAGTTAGTGTTGTAAGCTGAAAGATTTATTTTCTTTCTTCGCTGGTTGCTGCTAGTCAGGGCTACGGATAATTTCATCATTTCTGGTCGTAGCTGGACGTAGCGTTTTTAAGGGATTGGAGTTGTCTAGTTTGTTTACGTTTTTGAACTGAGCGCGACAGATTTACTAATACACTCCAAATTAACTCACAAGTAAAATCAATCAACAAACACCTCAAACGTACATTTCAAAAGCCGGATGATGGCCGAGACCAAAATGAATAAAACACGTCGCTGCACAATTAAGCTCCGCGCATCCATCCGGTTGAATTGTATCTTTATATTTACAATTTAAAGGGTTCTTTTTTTTAATCCAATCAACAGCTTTCCCCTCCAAAGTTTTTTGGGACCGATTCGACCCAAACACGACTATAGAATGGTCAACGAAAGTTCAAAAAGTCAGTAAACTCCGAGACCTCGAGAGAGAAATCGTCACGCATCGCATTCGGACAAGAACAAAGAACCAGACGCCCTACCCATCAAGCTCGCATTCCAACACTACCACAGACAGCTTAGAGCTTACCGACCTACGTCACACACCGTAATTGTACTAACTCAGCCGCTCGAGAACGACTTACTCTCCCTCTCCTCCTGACCCGTTATCTGGTGGAAGAAGGCCCTGTATCTCTCCTGATATACCAAATTTTATTTATTTAAAATAAACGGAGTTAAATTTATTCCTCTCCTCCGTTGTCTCTTGCAACCGCACGTTTATTTACAACATCCCTAGTGAAAGCAGGAACTCCAGCGTCAAAGAATACAGCTTGATTCCAGACTCTATTTTCTTGGTTTCATTAGAAAAAAAGATAAACAAATAATATATGAACATTTTTTCATAAATGTTATCATTTAAAAAGAAAAGAAAAAATATATTGTTTATGATGAATTTCGTGAGTAATTTTTGAATTTTTTGTTTCTCCGTGAATTTTGGGTATACTTTTTTCTTTTTGTTACCCATCAACTTTTGTAATTAATATATTCATTTAACTTTATATTGATATATTTGCTCTTGATTCTTTTTTAAAAAGTTCCTTAATGTTGCTCTACATTGTATTTAATTGAAAATAGTTAAATTCTCGACGGATGCCTTTTTGAGCTGAAATGTCAATCTCAATAAGTAGCTGAGAATTACGATGTTCGTGGCTTCACATAATGTAAAGGGATGCAATTTTGCCGTCTCAAAATTGTTTGTGACGGTATTTAATCGGTATGGGTACATGATATGGCATGTACTTTCTGTATAAAATCAAAAATTTGAAGGTGTGAATGAAACAAAGAAAAAAATCAATTGTGATTTGATAGAAAATATCGTTTTCTTTTAGATTATTAGGGAAATAATTCTGTATCAATATTTGTTCTGTTTAAGAAGAGGGGGAACCTTAAGTTTGCATTAGGTTTTGACTTACTTTTCTCCTAAAACAATTTAAATTTAAAGATATTAATAAATAAAGAATATTTTTACTAATCGAATGATACGAGGATCATCAAATAAGTTTCCAGACTTTTTTCGTATGGGCACTTTTATTGATAGTACACACATGAAACTCTAGTCCCCTTCGAGTAATCTCCTCCGGCTGCAATGCACTTGTTGTACCATTCCAACATCTTATGGAAGGACCCATGGAAAGCCCCATGGAAGTCCTTTTGTGTGAGCGTGTCAATGACCTTCGTCACAGCCTTTTTCATCTCCTCAATTGCCTCATAACGACAGCCTCTGAGCTTAGGGAATAAGCAAAAGTCCCAGGGAGCAAGGTCTGGACTATAGGGAGGGTGAGCAACTGTCTTGATGCCCATCTTGGTCAAATAGTCTATGACAAGGATGGAGTTGTGGACTGGCGCATTGTCCTGGTCGAAATGCCACTGACCTGATTTGAAGAGTGCTGGCCTCTTCCGGCGGAATCTCTTGCTGAACTCCCTTAAAATCTCAACATAGTATTTCTTGTTGACTGTCTGTCTAGTGGGAACCAAGTGCATGTAAATCATGCCAGTGCTGTCAAAAAAAGGAATTATCAAAAGTTTGTGGGTGGATTTGCTTTGTCTGGCCTTCTCGGGTCTGGGAGAGCCAGCATGCTTCCACTGGGAACTCTGTCTCTTAGTCTCTGGGTCATAGCAGTAGATCCAGCTTTCATCGCATGGCATTTTTCCAAGTTTAAAACAGAATTTTATTGCATATCGTTCTTCTAAAGTGTCAGATTGCATTTGCCGCGACTGGCCTACGAACGTAAACAGATCGGATTACTCTTTAGCGAGAAGTTTAGTTCTTGGTAGCGAGGAAGAGTGTAACGTGTGTGTGTGTGTTTACGTTGAGTCGCTTCCTCGCCAAGTTTGAAAGGCTCTCGCTAATTGTAGTTAGGTATTAAAGGAAAGATGAAGAAGTAAGATGGCGATAGTCGAAAGGTGTTTTTAGAAATAAGTTTTATTTTGCAGCATGGAATATTGGGTTTGTTTTTGGTGCTGCAAGACTCGTGGAGAGGTTGTGTTTTTGAGACGAAATTGAGTTATGAGAAGTTGAGAAGGTTGAGATGGCAGCGTGTGTCGTTGGACGTGTGAGGGATTGTGTTCGCTGTAGTTCAACGAAAGACATGTTGCAGTTGGAGGAATTGAACTTTAGAGTCACCGTGAATTTTGTGCGTCTGGTGGAGAGTTTGCGTTGTTTCCATTAAGGTGGCCCAGAGGTGAATTGAGAGCTAGGTGTCGTTTGCGGAATAAAAGCATCACGTTGACATTGCCAATTTTGGGGAGACATAAAGTTGTGCCTGTGCGAGGCTTGTTGAATGTATCTAATTTATATTCAACTGGGATTCCTTGCAAGGAATCCATAAATTAGATGGGTTCCCGCGTGTGTCCATGCTGCTGCTGCTGCTATTTGTGTATCAGAAGGTTGTTGTTCATTTACGTGGTCACCATTTTAGCGAAAATTTTTAGCCATTAGCTGAAACCCCTTAAAACTTAAAAAAGCGAGGGGACTAACAACACTAAGCGATGAAACAACACAACGTAAACACACGTACGTTACAACCATCTTCCTCGCTAATAACAAACTTTCCCCTCGCTAAACAATAATAACCATTTCACCTATGGCTAAAAGTTTTCGCTAAAACTCCTTCGCCGCGACCTGCATACAAATGTAAACAGATCGGATTACTCCTTCGCCCTAGAAAAATTACATCTGGGTACGGCCGGAAATGACGAAGTCCTTTTTCGACTCTAACCGGCCGTTACAGCTAAGAAAGGGATAAATTAATATTTATCAACATTTGCAAAACACTTCTGCCAGAAATAATTCTATAAAAATGGAAGTAATACTCTTCGCAAGCCTATACCGGGCTATAGAAGTACTTATTTTCCACGTCCATTTTTTAAAGAAGAACCTTCTATTCATGTGGCGCGGCAGAGGTGGCGTTCCCTTTCTTTCATATGGAAAAGGCTTCGGCGGCGAAAAATTCAGAGGTCCCCGCGGACGCTCTAGGGCGTTTGTGTGTGGCCTTTCCTCTCCAGTTCTCTGGTTGCATTCGGTAGGCCGTCTAACCTCTGGGCGGTTCTGCCGGGTGTGCCTCGGCACTGGAGATTTCCTCCGGTCTCAGGGGGCCATCCCCACAGGCTTATACACCCTTCGGGGGGGTTGGGTTTATTGCCTGGCGCCTGAGGCGCCCCAAAAAGGGGAATGCCGACGGGGCCGAAGGTATTTTTGGCCTTGCCGGACGCGTGTGGGCTTCGGCCCTGCGACTGGGCCCACCTTAAAAACGGCCTTGTGCCATATTCGTGCGTTGGTGGGACGCAACGATAAATACAGAGGTCCCCGCGGACGCTCTAGAGCATTTGTGTGTGGCCTTTCCTCTCCAGTTCTTGGGTTGCATTCGATAGGCCGTCTAACCTCTGGGCGGTTCTGCCGGATATGCCTCGGCACTGGAGATTTCCTCTGGCCTCAGGGGGCCATCCCCCCAGGCTTATACCCCCTTCGGGGGGGTTGGGTTTATTGCCTGGCGCCTGAGGCGCCCCAAAAAGGGGAATGCCGACGGGGCCGAAGGTATTTTTGGCCTTGCCGGACGCGTGTGGGCTTAGGTCCTGCGACCGGACCCACCTTAAAAACGGCCTTGTGCCATATTCGTGCGTTGGTGGGACGCTTCGATAAATACAGAGGTCTCCGCTCTTTTTTAGGGTGTTTGTGACCTTTCCTCTCCAGTTGTTGGGTTGCATTCGGTAGACCGTCTTACCTCTGGGCGGTTCTGCCGGGTGTGCCTCGGCACTGGAGATTTCTTCCGGCCTCAGGAGGCTATCCCTCCAGGCTTTTACACCCTTCGGGGGGAGTTATTGCCTAGCGCCTGAGGCGCCCCAAAAAGGGGAATGCCGACGGGGCCGAAGGTATTTTTGGCCTTGCCGGACGCGTGTGGGCTTCAGCCCTGCGACCGGACCAACATTAAAAACGGCCTTGTACCATATTCGTACGTTGGTGGGACGCATCGATAAATAAACAGAGGTCCCCGCAGACTTTCTCGAAACCTTTGTATGGCACTAGACCTTGCTGTCTAGTTCAAGCCATAACCCGGCATACGTGCCCGGACCCACATTTCGGTTCGTGAAACTGCTTGCCTCATCAAGCTCACATTGCACTAAGTGAGCCAATGAGCAGCATAGACCAGCAGGGTTCGAGTCTCATCTCGTTCCCAACATTCCCCTCACTTTTATCTCCACTATAATCGGCCTTCGGGCTTTTGACCATGTGTCAAGTTGTGTCTGGTGGGTGGGAGGCAGCGACAAATAAACAGAGGTCCCTGCAGACTTTCTCGAAATCTTTGTATGGCCCTAGACCTTGTCTAGTTCAAGCCATAACCCGGCATATGTGCCCGGACCCACATTTCGGTTCGTGAAACTGCTTGCCTCATCAGGCTCACATTGCACTAAGTGAGCCAATGAGCAGCATAGACCAGTAGGGTTCGAGTCTCGGCTCGTTCCCGACCTTTCCCACTTTAATCGGCCTTTAGGCTTTTGACCATGTGTCAAGTCGTGTCTGGTGGGAGGCAGCGACAAATAAACAGAGGTCTCCACTCGGCTCCACTCGGCTCGGATCCTACGTTATCGTGGTTGCATCCACCTCACCGCCACTTCTAGTGGCAGATTCAACCCTTTTTTTTTTTTCATCACATCGATATGCGCTTACGGTCCTTTTAAGGGCCATGAGAGGTCCCCTTCCACGGGTCGGAGTATCTCTGACTGTCCTTAACGACCAGTCGAAATAGACGGCCTGGAGGCAAACACGAAGAGGACTCACTAAGACCAGCCAGTCTTAACCATTGCTCGGTTCCGCTCGTCCGTTTGGCTGCGCAGCGCAGCGCTAAAGGCACGGGTTAGCCTTTAGTTACCGCTTCACCATCTGCCCAGCGCTATGATAACGCCAATCTTAGCCTCGACCTCCTGGCCTACTCGCTCGACAGCGCACAGCTTTGGCGCGAAAAGCCTTAGCTACCGCACAGCTTTGGCGCGAAAGCCTTTGCTATCGTCTCGATACGTTCGCACAGCTTTAGCGCGGAAGCCTTAGCTACCGTCCCGACTCGTCCGCACAGCCCTGGCGCGACAAAGCTATAGCTACCGTCAACGATACGCCCGCACAGCTATTTGGCACGACGAAGCCATAGCTACCGTCAACGATACGCCCGCACAGCTATCTCCCCGACTCGACCTACGCCAGCTACCCTCATCGAACGTCCAGCTGCGCACAACTCGACCATACCAGCTATCAACATAACCCATCCTAGCTGAAGACCACATACTACCGCTACGTTTGTAATTCCGGTAATAAAATCGTCACTTTTGTTGTATCTGTTACCTTACCTCTTTGCCCCCTTCATTGTCTTTGGTTGTCACTACACGCACGCATTAAACTTAAATTCATTTGCGGGGTCGACATGCTTATCGGCTCTGGAACACATTTTTGAAATTCACCAGCTGTGACAATCAGTCTTTAGTAGGGTGTATTCCAATTGCTGCCGTCGCTGTTCATTTGAAGCTGAAATCATAAAAATTGGTCAGTCATCTCATAAGATGTATAGCAATAACATGGTGAATTTTCAAGAGTCTACGACAATTTTAAATGCCTGTACAAAAAAAAAGTCTGGAAACTTATTGAATGCACCACGTATAAATTTTAAATTGGGTTGCATTTTTTAGAAATATCTTTATTAAATATCTAAGATACAGAAATGTTGGATGAGAAAATATGGAAGTCTACAGTCACAATAAGTTTTTAAGCAATTTACTATTTTGTCTCTTGTATTTGGGTTGAAAATTTTATTTTAGTATGCTTTGCTGTAACTTTCCGTTTCATAATTAGAAATATTCTTGTATTCTAGTTTCTTCTTTTAAAGAAAGACTTCGAAAATTTAAAAGATAAACGTAAGTTCAAAATTTTCTTTTCAAACATTCTTTTTTTAATTCAGATTAATTTGATATCTTTTGAATTTTAACAGATAAACTGCTAAATAATCATGGTTTTTGTTTTGTTTTTAAACTACATCCAAAAACCATGTTAACGTATTTATTTTCCTTAGTCAAGATGAAGCACGAATAAATAAGTAAATAAACAAATAAATAAATACTGATGCATTTTTCAGTACTTAAAAAAGCTGAGTTTTTTTGCTTAATTGTAATTGACTGTTCAGGCTTTCTATACTAAAAATTTTTTGCAGGAAACTAAAGCGCGCATTCACTGCTATGTGACAAACTGACGCAGAAAATGTCTTATTAAATTTGACTTGCTACTTCGATTTATATACCAGGGTAAGTGATATAATCAACATGTAATATATTTTTCCATAAATCGGTTTATTAATGTTTCTAGTCACTAATTTCATTTGAAAACTTTAAAAAGATATTCTGAATTTTTAAGAACGCTTTTTAAATTTACATCACCTCAAGTTGTATGGTGATTTAAGAAAAGAAATAAAAAAATAAAATGAATAGATTCAAAAATAGCAGTTCTCAGGAGGTCTCCGACAGGAAGCGAAATCCGCGTGTGCCTGGAGAGGTGGGCTTCCTGGAACCAAGGGGAAATTCTTTCTCAGTAAATAGTGTCCACTTGAATGGGAAGGACCTGTTGCGGAGCCCAAATAAATATACCGGTCCCTGCAAACTTTTGAAATATAAGTGATTGACAACGAACTGGGCAAGAATGACAAAACAAGGGTTTTCTTCGAAAGGCCAAATTTTATAATGGTGAATCGTAAATCGAAAAAAGCGTACGGCGAACAATCGCCACGGTCAGATGGTGATCGTTAGAACAGGATCTAGTCGCTGGAGCAGGTCTAGACAGCTGGTACAAGACTGGTATTCGTTGGATAGGTGATCGCTGGTTTAGGACTGGTATCAGCTGGTGCAGGAAGGTGTTCGCTGGTCCAGAACTGGTAGTTGCTGGTGTCTGCTGGTGCAGGAGAGTGGTCACTGGTCCAGGACTGGTAGTTGCTGGTGTCTGCTGGTGCAGGAAAAGTGGACGCAGGTGTCCGCTGGTGCAGGAAGGCGGTAGCTTGTGCAGAACTGGTTGCTGCTGATATCTGCTGGTGCAGGAAAGTGGTCATTTGTCCAGGACTGTTAGTTGCTGGTGTTTGCTGGGACAGGAAAGTGGTCGCTAGTGTCCACTGGTGCAGGAAAGTGGACGCTGGTGTTCGCTGGTGCAGGAAGGCGGTCGCTGGTGCAGAACTGGTTGCTGCTGGTATCTGCTGGTGCAGGAAAGTGGCCGCTTGTGTCTGCTGGTGCAGGAAGGCGGTCGCTGGTGTAGGACTGGCAGCTGCCGGTGCAGAACTGGTAGCTGCTTCTGCAGGGAAGTGGCCGCCGGTGCAGGAGTGGTAGTTGCCGCTGCAGTGAGGTGGTCGTCAGTGCAGGAGTGGTAGTTGCCGCTGCAGTGAGGTGGTCGTCGGTGCAGGAGTGGTAGTTGCTGCTGCAGTGCAAGAAGGTAGCTGCTGGTACCGACTCAAAGAGTATTAGATCTTCTAAATTAGACCTGAAAAGGCCTGTTAGATTGAGAGGCTGGTAGTTGTGTCTGCAGCGTTGTGCCGTCTCAGGAGGTGTTTGGAAAGACTTTCTGAGTAGCCCTGAAAAGAGCTTTTAAGCTGAGAGGTTGGCAATCTTCCTGCACCGTCTGCGGCTGGAATCGGAACGTCTGCGTCAGTGGAAACATTGAGCAGTCCTCATAGGCAGCTGCTACTGATTAGGCTTCAGTCTTAGAACGACCAGGGAGAAATCTGGCTCGATTCGACCCGGTTTGATACTGATGCTTATATAGCTACCCTGTGCCACTACGCTATGTGGTCTATATTGACTAACTTTGCTTATTATTACGATATTATAGTGAGAAACTTCATTCTAATTCGACCATGTGTTTTTAAATACTACCTCTTTTGTCCGTTAGTTGAAGGCTGTCCTTAGAAAAACAGGCTGAATTTAATGTTTAAAGAAAACGTTCTGTGCGGAGCAATGTAGTCCCTTAACGTAAAATTCCTAAATACTATTGGCTGACGACATCTGTGACTCATCATTTTTTTTAGGAATGGGGTTTGTTTGTTTTGTTTTTGTTTCGGTTATGAGTAGTCGGTCGACTACGATAGACCTTTTTCTCTCAGTTGCTTGTTGTGTCGTGACCCGCCTAAAAACGTAAACAAACCGGGTCACTCAAACCTTAACATTACATCCAGCTACGACCGGATGTAAAACCTTATATAACGCTAACCTGCCGTTACAACTAAAACAAAAAGGGAATAAATGACATTTACATCTTTAATAGGGCTTCTCAGTCAAAAGTAACTCTATCAAAATACAGTGGATTATCTTTTGAATCCTATCCCTAGCTAAAGAAGAACTTTATTTTCACTCCTGTTTTTAGAATTGAACTGTTGTATTTCTTTGATGTTGAAATTATTGAAGAAAACACAAAACTCCGATTCAATGATGTTTTATTTTGGTGCGAAAAAATCAGGCTTTTACATCAAGTTGTAATTAAGCTTTGTTGTAACCCCTTAATTTTTGTGGATACAGGAGCGGAAATTGCTGAGTTGTGTTCACCGTGAATTCTAGTCGTCCATTCGCTTGTCTGTTGCGGAGCCGATAAGCGCGTCGGCCCCGCAAATGTTTTTAGTTAAATGTGTGCGAGTTGTGACAACGAAAGGCAATGAAGGGGACAAAGAGGCAAGGTAACAGATACAACAAAAGTGACGATTTTATTGCCGGAATTACAAACGTATATGTAAAGTCCGTGGCGGTTGTATGTGGTCTTCAGTTAGGATGGGTCATGTCGATAGCTAGTATGGTCGAGTCGTAGTTGTGCGCAGCTGGACGTTCGATGAGGGTAGCTGGCGTAGGTCGAGTTGTGGAGATACAGCTAGATGTTTGATGCGGTTAAGCTGAGGTCGGTCGAGTCGTTGAATGCAGCTGGACGATTGTTGCGGGCAGTTGAGATCGGTCGAGTCGTTGAATGCTGCTGGACGATCGTAGCGGGAAGCTGAGGTCGGTCGAGTCGTTGGTAAATCAATGTCCCGGTTTTGACAGTTCGTTGGGTTAACCGAGGGCGTGTCGATTTGGTTGCTAGCCTGTACAGCGAGTCGTACGTAAGCTAGTTGTTGCAATGCTAGGATAGTCCGTAACAGCGAGTCGTTACGTGGACTAGATATTGCAATGCTAGGGCAGTCCATAACAGCGAGTCGTTACGTGGACTGGAAGATGCATTGCTGGGGCAGTCCGTAACAGCGAGTCGTCACGTGGACTGCATTTCCGGAGCGTCGCGGTCGAAATCGGTGTTGGCAGCTTGGTCGTGTAGAGTCGAGCGAGCGGGTCGGTGAAGCTAAGGCTTTGTCGTGCCCCTAGCTGTGCGGGCGTATCGTTTACGGTAGCTATGCCTTTGCCGTGCCCAAACCGTGCGAACGTGTCGTTGACGGTAGCTATGGCTTTGTCGTGTCCCATAGCTGTGGGGGCGTATCGTTGACGGTAGCTATGGCTTTGTCGTGCCAGATAGCTTGCGGGCGTATCGTTTACGGTAGCTATGGCTTTGTCGTGCCAGATAGCTGTGCGGGCGTATCGTTGACGGTAGCTATGGCTGTTTCGCGCCAAAGCTGTGCGGACGTATCGGACAATAGCTAAGGCTTTGCGCACCAAAGCTGTGCGGACGTACTGAGGTGATAGCTAAGGCTTGCGCGCCAAAGCTGTGCCGTCGGTCGGACGATTGCAAAGGCTTTGCGCGCCAAAGCTGTGTGGGTGGATCGGGACGGTAGCTAAGGCTTGCGCGCCAAAGCTGTGCACTGTTAAGCGAACAGGCCAGGAAGCCACGACTAAGATTGGCGTTATCCTAGCGCTGCGCAGGTAGCAAGTGGTAGCTAAAGGCTAATCCATGCCTTTGGCACTAAACGGACGAGCGGAACCTTTAGTGCATACCACTGCGAAAAAAAAGGAGAGTGAATCTACCACAAGAAGTGGGATGCAGCCTTGTAGCAAGGCGATTTGTAGAGAAAAAAAGGTGTTGAATCTACCACTAGAAGTGGCGGTGAGGTGAATGCAACCACGATAACGTAGGATTCCAGTCTCGTGGAGCCGAGTGGCCCCTGAGAGCGCCCGCGTAGACCTCTGATATTTATCGATGCGTCCTACCAACGCACCAATATGGAACAAGGCCGTTTTTAAGGTGGGCCCGGTCGCAGGGCCAAAGCCCACACGCGTACGGCAAGGTCAAAAATACCTTCGGCCCCGTTGGCATTCCCCTTTTTGGGGCGCCTCAGGCACCAGGCAATACCCCCCCCCGAAGGGTGTAAAAGCCTGGGGGGATAGCCCCCTGAGGCCGGAGGAAATCTCCAATGCCGAGGCACACCCGGCAGAACCGCCCAGAGGTAAGATGGCCTACCGAATGCAACCCAACAACTGGAGAGGAAAGGCCACACACAGACACCCTAGAGCGTCCGCGTAGACCTCTGTTTATTTGTCGCTGCCTCCCACCAGACACGACTTGACACATGGTCAAAAGCCCGAAGGCCGATTAAAGTGGGGATAAAGGGGAGGGGAAGGTCGGGAACGAACCGAGACTCGAACCCTGCTGATCAATGCTGCTCATCGGCTCACTTGGTGCAATGTGAGCCTGATGAGGCAAGCAGTTTCACGAACCGAAATGTGGGTCCGGGCACGTATGCCGGGTTATGGCTTGAACTAGACACCAAGGTCTAGTGCCATACATAGATTTCGAGAAAGTCCGCGAGGACTATATGTCGCTGCCTCCCACCAGACACGACTTGACAGAAGATCAAAAGCCCGAAGGCCGGTTAAAGTGGGGATAAAGGGGAGGGGAAGGTCGGGAACGAGCCAAGACTCGAACCCTGCTGGACTATGCTGCTCATCGGCTCACTTGGTGCAATGTGAGCCTGATAAGGCAAGCAGTTTCACGAACCCAAATCTGGATCCCGGCACGTATGCCGGGTTATGGCTTGAACTAGACACCAAGGTCTAGTGCCATACATAGATTTCGAGAAAGTCCGCGTAGACCTCTGTATTTATCGAAGCGTCCCACCAACGCACGAATATGGCACAAGGCCGTTTTTAAGGTGGGCCCGGTCACAGGGCCAAAGCCCACACGCGTCCGGCAAGGCCAAAAATACCTTCGGCCCCGTCGGCATTCCCCTTTTTGGGGCGCCTCAGGCGCCAGGAAATAACCCCCCCCGAAGGGTGTATAAGTCTGGGGGGATGGCCCCCTGAGGCCGGAGGAAATCTCCAGTGCTGAGGCACACCCGGCAGGACCGCCCAGAGGTTAGACGGCCTACCGAATGCAACCCAAGAACTGGAGAGGAAAGGCCACACACGAACGCCCTAGAGCGTCCGCGGGGACCTCTGAATTTTCGCCGCCGAAGCCTTTCCATATGAAAGAAAGGGAACGCCACCTCTGCCGCGCCACATGAATAGAAGGTTCTTCTTTAAAAAATGGACGTGGAAAATAAGTACTTCTATAGCCCAGTATAGGCTTGCAAAGAGTATTACTTTCATTTTTATAGAATTATTTCTGGCAGAAGTGTTTTGCAAATGTTGATAAATGTTAATTTCTCCCTTTCTTAGCTGTAACGGCCGGTTAGAGTCGAAAAAGGACTTCGTCATTTCCGGCCGTACCCGGATGTAATTTTTCTAGGGCGAAGGAGTAATCCGATCTGTTTACATTTGTATGCAGGTCGCGGCATGTTCCTCGTGGACTCTAGTAGTCAACTGACTTCTTCCTCGAGTCTTCCTTTTTCGAACCTGCTACAAAACTACTATCCCTAACTCCTACTCCTTCTCTTTATCTCTTCCTTCCAAAAGAAACGGTTCCTTATTTTTGCCGCCCAATTTTGAATTCTTGGTGTCAGTGTGTCTACATTTTTCGATTTTTAGAACACTCACCAATCGCCATTTTATCAACCTTAACAAAACGTTACGCTTCGGCGACCCTATTACTCTGTCACGGCTCCTGCTGGATATCAATAAGACCTTTTTGACGGTCGGCGGCGCACTTTTCCTAGAAAAGCACCTCAGAGCCTGTTCTGGACTTCGGTTCAGAGTGTGGATCCACAAAAGGAACAACGGCAGACTTGAGGCCGTAAGGCTCCCAGGTTCGGCTGGGCTACCTCCGGGTTGATGAGCTGCATTATTGACTCCTTTTGTAACCTATGTATGGCACGAGACCTTGCTGTCTAGTTCAAGCCATAACCCGGCATACGTGCCTGGACCCACATTTGGATTCGTGAAAGTACTTGGTTCATCAGGCTCACATTGCACCAAGTGAGCCGATGAGCAACATAGACCAGCAGGGTTCGAGTCTTGGCTCGTTCCCGACTTCCCCTCCCCTTTATCCCCACTTTAATCTGCCTTCGGGCTTTTGACCTTGTGTCAAGCCTTGTCTGGTGGGAGACATTGGCAAATTTCGGCATGCTTTTTATAGCTTCCCGAAGCCTGTTCTGGACTTCGGCTCAGAGCGTGGCCTCGAAAAGGAGCAATGGCAGAATTGAGGCCGTAAGGCTCCCAGCTTCGACTGGGCTACCTGCGGGTTGGCGAGCTGCAACACTGACTCCTTTGTACCCTATGTATAGCACTAGACCTTGCTGTCTTGTTTAAGCTTTCCCCGGCATCCGTGCCTGGACCCTCATTATGATTCGAGAAACTACTTGGCTCATCAAACTCACATTGCAATAAGTGAGCCGATGAGCCACATAGACCAGCAGGGTTTGAGCCTCGACTCCTTTCCTGACCTTTCCCTCCTCTTTATCCCCACTTTAATCGACCTTTGGGCTTTTGACCTTGTCTCAAGCCTTGTCTGGTGGGAGACATTGGCTAATATTGACACGCTTTTTACAGCGAAGCTCTCAAAGCTGAATCCTACATCTCGTTGTCGCATTCGCCTTACTAACAAAGGCCGAATCCCACATCACGTGGTCGCATTCGCCTTACATCAACTAGATATGCCAAAAGGTCCTTTTAAGGACCATTAGAGGTTTCCTTCTGTAGGTCGGAGTATCTCTGACGGTCCTAACGGACTCGTTGAAGCAGACGGCCAGGTGGCACACACAAAGAGGACTCTAAGCCCATCCGGTCTTAACCATTCGGTCGATTCCGTTGTCCGTTTGTCTGCTTAGCTGCGCAGCGCTAAAGCATGGGTTAGCTCTCGGTCCCCTGTCTGTGCCGCGCTAAGATATCACAAATCTTAGCTGCAGCTTCCTGGTCCGTTTGCTCGATATGTTAGCACGGCTGCGCGGTGCTAAAGCTCGAGTTAGCTTTAGCTGTTGGTTCCCTTGTCCGTGTGCACGGCAACACAGCGCTAAAGCACAGGTTAGTTTTAGCTGTCGGTTCCCTCATCCGTTCGAGTGCCTTAGCACAGTAAAGGCATGACCATTTTGGTACTATCAACTTTAACTTCGACCAACACCAACTACTCGCTTCGATCATCTAGCTGCCGCTCTTCGACTTCGACCAACACCAGCTACTTGCTTCGATCATCTTGCTACCTCTCAACGACTTCGACCATACCAGCTACCGACACCAACCATCTAGCTGAAGACACTGATAACTATCACGAATTTTACATTCGCTCTTGTAAACACGATAAATAGATTGTCATCTTTGTTATATTGTTACCTCTCCTTTGTTTCCTTCATTGTCTTTTGGCTGTCATTACTCGCACGCTTAACCTTATAAATCATTTGCGGGGTCGACATGCTTATCGGCTCCGCAACAGTAGTAAGCGCACATATTGATTGGATCCTAGGGCCTCATAACCAGTCTTGTCTCCTACTAGTAGCTTCATCTACTAATCATACTTCTCTGAAAATGACTTTAGTATATTTCAACACTTTGTCTGGGAAACGTGACTACTGCAACTGGTTTTGGAAAACGTTCCCGCCACTGAATAATCATGAAGCCCAAAATAAAGTTTTGTGTATAAAAGTAACATTGTCTTTTCCTTTCATCCTTAATTCTCTTGCAGCTTCCCACAGACAAAGAAGACTACAAAGGAATGGGGTAAGAAAAAAAAAGAGTCAGATACGAAACAAAATTATCCTAACAATTAACCGATGACCAGTACTTACAACCAGCACAACAAACTTCTTCTCTTAGACCCATAGTTGTCAGCTTTTGATGAAATATATTAAAAATTAAATAGATATATAAAGTTATTTTGTTTTTAATACTGATAATTATGATGTTACTATCTTTCAAATAAAACTGAAATTTAACATAAAATAACAACTAATTATTTTTTCATTCGTTTTAACGGAAAAAAGAGTGACAATTTGTTAGCCCCTATTTTATTAATCATTGTATATTTTGTCACATTACGAAAATTTCAAAATTAGTTTCGTTTATAATCTCATTTTTTGGATTAGTACAATGCTTTAGTCGAAGAGACACATTATTTATCATTTTCGTTTTGACGGGGGGGGGGTCTATAGCGTTGTAGTTTACTAATCCTTTTGCTTAGATGTGACCCAAGGCTCGAAAATAAAATAGTAAAAATTATGAATGGGGCACCTAATGAGACTCGAACTCACTCGTGAAGTAATTTACTAAGCTTCTTGCTTAGATGTGGCGCAAGGCTATATGAACTGGGCACCCAATGAAACTTGTGGGGGGAGTATGTAATTTGGTTATTTTAAGTAGATTGCTCTCTAAATTATTCCCACCACAAATACAACACAAAACATTACAATCGCGCAAAAAAAATGGAATAGAACACAACGAACATTAAATAACAAACAATTTAATAGGCATATAATAGAATATGAAAAACAAAATACATGATGTGTAAATGGCCTTATGGAAAATAAAGTTTGAAGAAGAGAATAAATTTGTTGAAAGATGTGTGTATGTTCATGTTATCAGAGTCCGTAAATAAGTCGTTCTTACTTACATTAAGTTTATAGCGGGTTTTATGATTGTGGCGACATCGTGTCTCGTAGATGAAAGAAAGTTTGTCGGGTTTTCCTTTTGAATATAATTCTCGGCCATTTGAAAAGAGGTCATGAACTTTAGTTGAGGAAGGAAAGGAATTGGTTGGACATAGTATCGGCTACTGGCTTAGTGGCCTGTGTGTCTTCGTTTGTGTGTAAGCTTGTGTCTTGTGTGTCTCGCTTCCTAACTCTGTGTTATTTATATCCTACAGGTGGATCAAAGAATCGTCCTATAGCGGTTAAAGTGGGAATTAGTTATTTTCCCGAACACTATAGATTTTATGGCACAAGAAATGAATTACGAAACTATTCTTTGGTAACACAACAACGAAAGTTCTTTATTTGCAGCTTTGAGGAGGTTTGTTCTTGGCGCTGCAAAACTCGTGGTCTTTAGGCTTGTTGGTTTTGGAGACGCGATAGCTTAGCGGGATGTTCGAAATGGCAGCGTGTCGTTGGATGTGTGAGGGAAGTATTCAAGGCCACCGTGTAGCTTCGTGTGTCTGGTGTTTCGGGGAGAGGCGTGCGTTGTCTCCATTACAGTGGACCAGAGGTGAAATGGGAACTTGTCGAGAGCGGAGTGGCGCTCGAATCGACATAGTAAATTTCTGTGGTGCTTGTGGAAGGCATGTTGAACGTATCTAATTCATATTCAACTGGGATTCCTTGGTCTAAAATATTAGACGCAAAGAATCCATAAATTAGAAGGTTCCCTCGTTGAATGTCCATGTTGCTGCTGCTAGGGTTAAAGCCACGGTGATATGTCCACACCGGGTGGCTTGTTTAGCTATAAGGCATCGCTAAGCAGGGGCGACCAGAGACACGTCCGTTCTGGTCGCCGCCTCCAGCCGAAGAGAGTGTGTTTGGCCGCTCACCCGTTTTGCTAGCCGGAAATGAAGGTCCGGGCTGAATAGGATAAGTCATCCTGATTGGGTGAAATTCAGTGTTGAATTAAATAGCGCGCCAAAACAAAAATGAGATTTTCCTCTTCTCTACATAGGTTGGCCCCAGAATTTCAGGTATGGAATACCTGATATTCGATACACAAAATTGTAAGAGAAGAGAAAAGAAAGAAAAGAAGCCACGAGTGTCACAACACGAAAGAGCAAATACAAACAATGAAATATAATACATACATATATAAAGAAAAACGAACAAAAGCAAATTAACAAGAAAAAAGGGAAAGTGTCCTGTTTAGTTCTTTTTTTGTGCACCTAGTGGTACGTTTTTTTTTTTAAAAAACAAAATGTCACTGAGAAAAAGGTTCATGAGCCGAGAAATTGGCATACAGGAGTAGCAGTGTACTTCAGAGGAGTAGTGTGAGTTTTTTTTTTGGGGGGGGGGGGTCCTCTGGAATTGATAGCAGTCGCTATAGGTTTTAGTGAGGTGGTGGGAGAGGTAACTCACGTTGCTGAAGAAAACAAAATAGGAGTAGGGTGAGTGAAAGTTAAAGTTACCTATTTTGCGAGTTCGGAAGTAAAAAAAATGTTGATAAAGTTTAGTTGAAAAAAATTCCACATTGTTTGGATAGTCCTTGAAGATAGTTCGGCGGGACATTTGAAAATTTTTCTGGATGTTTCGCTGTTTTTGTTTCTTTCGTGGGGTTGATTAATGTTCGTAAGGCTGTGTTTGTTATCAGAAGGTTAATTTTAGTGATGTTTGAAGTTTTTGTTGTTGGTAAGCGAGGAAAAGGGTGTAACGTATGTGTGTCTACGTTGTGTCGTTTCCTCTCCGGGTGCGGTAAGGTCCTCGCCAATGCTTGTTGGAAATAATAAGGTGGTTGAAGATGAAGTAAGTCGAAAGGTGTCGTTATGAATAGTTTTTATTTGTCTTGCAATTCAGAATGTGCTAATCACGTCGGGGTCACCATTTTATGGCGTGTTTTGTGGGAATTACACTATATTTTGGGCACACGAAATGAATTACAAGACTTTGCTTTATAACAACACACAAGAACGAAAGTTTTTATTTTGCAGCTTTGAGGAGGTTTGTTCTTGGCGCTGCAAAACTCGTGGTCTTTAGGCTTGTTGGTTTTGGAGACGCGATAGCTTAGCGGGATGTTCGAAATGGCAGCGTGTCGTTGGATGTGTGAGGGAAGTATTCAAGGCCACCGTGTAGCTTCGTGTGTCTGGTGTTTCGGGGAGAGGCGTGCGTTGTCTCCATTACAGTGGACCAGAGGTGAAATGGGAACTTGTCGAGAGCGGAGTGGCGCTCGAATCGACATAGTAAATTTCTGTGGTGCTTGTGGAAGGCATGTTGAACGTATCTAATTCATATTCAACTGGGATTCCTTGGTCTAAAATATTAGACGCAAAGAATCCATAAATTAGAAGGTTCCCTCGTTGAATGTCCATGTTGCTGCTGCTAGGGTTAAAGCCACGGTGATATGTCCACACCGGGTGGCTTGTTTAGCTATAAGGCATCGCTAAGCAGGGGCGACCAGAGACACGTCCGTTCTGGTCGCCGCCTCCAGCCGAAGAGAGTGTGTTTGGCCGCTCACCCGTTTTGCTAGCCGGAAATGAAGGTCCGGGCTGAATAGGATAAGTCATCCTGATTGGGTGAAATTCAGTGTTGAATTAAATAGCGCGCCAAAACAAAAATGAGATTTTCCTCTTCTCTACAGTCCTAAAATTTTTGCGCGTAGGCATTTTGTTGACCAATCAGATTTGTATTTTACTATTTTATTTTCGAGCCTAAATATTTTCTGTAGGTTCACTTCCGATCCTAATTTTCTAGAATGTTCTATTCCATGTTTTTAGCTGATTGGTTGAAAAATATAAAAATGTAATTTAAATGCTAATGCGGGTTTGATCCAAAATTTCTAGAATGTTCTTAAGTATGTTTTTATTGCTTATTTTAAGAATAGAAGAAATGTGTATCCTATAAACTCGAACTCACTCGTGTAGGTTTCTTAGTCTAACTATTACGCCACCCTAGGTGGATCTATAGCGTAGCAGACTCTATTTTAGAGCCGCCACTTGTGAAAAGTGTTTACGTGTGCGGGTATGAAGGATTGAACGAAGTGATAAGTATAGAAAACTAGAAATGGTGACGTTAGCATTCTCTTTTGCAATTTTCTATAAACAAAAGTGTAGAGACAAAAGTAGCAGTTGTGGGGGTTGTATGTAATTTGGTTATTTCAGTAGATGTGCGTCCGTAATTTACGGGTATTGCTCTCTAAATTATTCCCACCACAAATACAACACAAAACTTTACATTCGCGTGAAAGCAATGGAATAGAACACAACGAACATTAAACAACAAACAATTTAATATGCATAAAACAAAATATGAAAACAAATAAAATACAAGATGTGTAAATGGCCTTTTGGAAAATAAAGTTTGGCAAGAAGAAAATAAATTTGTTTAAAAATGTGTGTATGTTCATGTTAACAGAGTCCGTCAATAAGTCGTTCTTACTTACATTAAGTTTATAGCGGGTTTTATGATTGTGGCGACAGCGTGTCGCGTTGATGAAAGAGAGTTTGTCGGGTTTTTCTTTTGAATGTGATTCTCGGCCATCTGAAGAGAGGTCATGAACTTTAGTTGAGGAAGGAAAGGAATTTGCCGGACATAGTATCGGCTACTGCTTTACTGGCTTAGTGGCTTGTCTTCGTCTGTGTGTAAGCTTGTGTGAATGGCTCCCTAACTCTGTGTTATTTATATCCTACAGGTGGATCAAAGAATCGTCCTAAAATTTTGGCGCGTAGACATTTATTGACCAATCAGATTTGTATTTTACTATTTTATTTTCGAGCCTAAATATTTTCTGTTAGTTCACTTCCGATCCTAATTTTCTAGAATGTTCTATTCTATGTTTTAGCTGATTGGTTGAAAAATATAAAAATGTAACTTAAATGCTAATGCGGTTTTGATCCTAAACTTCTAGAATGTTCTATTCTATGTTTTTAGTGCTTATTTTAAGACTAGAAAAAATGTGTATCCCATACAGTCATAAAGAAAAAGATGTTTTTAATTGATGAATTTGTTGTATTTCTTCGTTGTTGGTATTGTTAGAAGATAACACAAACTTGAATTAATGATGTTTTATTTTTGGTATAAAAATTATGTTTTTACATCAAGTTACAACCTTTTAAACTTTGTTGATACAGGAGCGGACTCGCCTATCCCTTCTGGACTCTAGTGGTCAACTGACTTCTTCCTAGCGTCTTCCTTTTTCAAATCTGCTACACAAAAACTAGTCCCTAACACCTACCAAAAGAAACGGTTCCTTATTTTGCCGCCCAATTTTGAATTCTTGGCGTCAGTGTATCTACATTTTTTTATTTTTAGAACACTCACCTATCGCCATTTTATAAACCATAACAAATTCTTTGAACGATTTCAGTACATTCTACTAAATTTCAGCTGATAACTGTTAAATGTTTCAGAGTTAACTATTTTCAAGTAACACCGTTTTCCAATGTACCACCGGTTGTCCTCGTGCTACCAGTTATGGTGTAAGACCGGGCTAGGAAGATAACAGTCTTTCTTTTAAGAATAACAACCCTCTAGTCCTCTACCGATATGCAGGTAAAGTGATATACAGCGTCTTACATCTATAATTGTAGCATTCAGATAATTTAATCCTTATCTGTCCTCTTCAATGTTTAATTATTTAGTATCTCAGTAAAAATATTTTATGCTATTAATTTTTACTACGTACTTTCCAAGAATTCGCCATGAAAATTATTTCGTTATATTTTTCATAATAAATCTTTAAATTCTGACTCATAAAAATAGTGCCTATTTATAACTAATTTTATATCTGTATGATATATCGTTAATTTCATGACTGTTCAGATTATCTGGTGAAAACTATCGTGTTCAAACTCTGCCCAGTCCATATTGTGTGCTCATTTTCGTTGATTCGATCTCAACTTAGATCAGAGCTATGACACTATCAAAATGTCAGTCCACAAAGTTTCTTAATTTTGTTGTTGTTGTTGTTGATGGTGGTGGATGGGAGGGAGGTTACGTTTTGTTTTTGGTTGGTAGACAAAACATAAACCCATGGGTACATGCATTTGTTTTATTCTTTTTTGAAACCTAAAAAAATGTTACTCGTTCATTTCACCGCACAATCATAAAATAGTTTCTTAATAGCCGAGATATGTTTAATGTTAAAAACTTTGACTTCATGGAGTTCTTTAAATGTACCCCGATCATGCTTATTGAAAATATCAATATTTTTGAGCCGTTGCGACTTTGTAGTGAATACTGTGTATTTTTCAGTTATTTTTGGAAAGATTTTAGGGTTAAGGTCAGTGGCACTTCACAGATTTTCCATAAATGCAGTGTTTCTTACCGATTTTTTTTTTTTTTTTTTTTTTGCATGTTTAACATGGAAAAAAAAAATTGTGCATCGCAATTTCATCCCGTCTTTCGCAGATAACGAGCTTTGTAAACCCCTTTGCTTACCACTGTCTCATATTTTCCATCAGTAATATATGTATATAATTTTTTAAAAAAAATTGATAAAAATTTTATTACATTTCCACTTCTCAGTCAGTCCAACACGTTCATTCTCGACGTTTTTTTTTAAAATTTACCGTACAAATGTTTCAGTTGATATTTTCTATGAGCACCGATCGAGGTGCATTTTACAAGACGAATTGAATCCCCTTGGTAATAAGCCCCAAATAAGTCCACCTCATCCAAGTTTTTAATCGTATTCTTCGGGGTATTATCGATAGTAATTAAAAAAAGAAATTTTCTAAAAAATGAAAACGAAAACGTTTTCACTATGGGGTCGCAACTATTCACCTTCGCTTTTTAAAAAAAGTGCGGTAATTCCTACAGACCTTAGTAACATGGTTTTTTATGTTTAACATCTAATGCTCCAATGACTAAATCCTGAATTTTAAATCATTTGATAAGTGTATTTTAATACAATTCAAGGCATATGTGCGACTCAGTCTATTTCATTGAGGAATTTCACGATGAAGAATGCCCTTATCACATTATTTTGGGGAGTTAAAAATGGAACATTGCCGAGGAATAAAGACACGTTAGATATTTTCATGAGTGATATAAAGAAAACACGAGTATATTTATAGTTGGCAGAGATCATTAGTTAATAGCTGTTAATAACTGTGCAACGAAGCCTCCACATCTGAGGTGTAAAAATTTAAAAAATGCCGGCTATGTAGAGGACCACATTATTTAACCTGTCTTCTGAAATTGCTTTTCTTTCAAACTTTCATTTATCTGTCTTTATTATATATATATATTTATACGAGGTGCATACGATAGGTTTCCAGACTTTTTTCGTATGGGCATTTAAAATTGTCGTAGTCTCTTGAAAATTCACTATGTTATTGCTATACGTCTTATGAGATGACTGACCAATTTTTATGATTTCAGTTTCAACTGAACAGCTACAGCAGGAATTGGAATACACCCTACTAAAGCCTGATTGTCACAGGTGGTGAATTTCAAAAATGCAATCTGACACTTTAGAAGAACGATGTGCAATAAAATTCTGTTTTAAACTTGGAAAAAATGCTACAGAAACGTATGGAATGCTTCAGACTGCTTTTGGAGCATCTTGCATGAATCAAGCATCAGTTTTTGAGTGGCATAAGAGATTCAAGGAAGACAGGGAGTCTGTGAGGGATGATGAGAGGTGTGGAAGGAGTAAGGAAGTCAATACACCAGAGTTGATTGGCCAAAGGGTTAGGGTTACTATGTTGAGGTTTTAAGGGAGTTCAGGAAAAGATTCTGTCGGAAGAGGCCAGCACTCTTCAAATCGGGTCAGTGGCATTTCCACCAGGATAATGCCCCAATCCACAACTCCATCCTTGTCACAGATTATTTGACCAAGATGGGCATCAAGACAGTTCCTCAGCCTTCCTATAGTCCAAACCTTGCTCCCTGTGACTTTTGCTTATTCCCTAAGCTCAGAGGCTGTCGTTATGAGACAATTGAGGAGATGAAAGAGGCTATGACGAAGGTCATTGACACGCTCACACAAAAGGACTTCCATGGGGCCTTCCATAAGTTGTTAAAACAGTACAACAAGTGCATTGCAGCTGGAGGAGATTACTTCAAAGGGGACTAGAGTTTCATGTGTGTACTATCAATAAAAGTACCCATACGAAAAAAGTCTGGAAACTTATCGTATGCACCTCATATATATATATATATATTGATAGAAGAAATGCAAATAAGAAAAGTGCTCTTTATTATGGCAGAACAGATATAAAGCCTAAAAAATATTAAAATTATGGACACTATAAGTCTGTTATTTTTTTTTGTGTGGTTTATACAATCTTCATATAGAAATGTGAAATAGATATGCATTTTTTTTTTTAAATAGAGGAAGCATATATATATATATCATAAATTTAATCATTATGACCAGAAAACCCAGCGAGCACTGTGTGCAACATACAGAAACACTGGACAGCTGTTTCAATCTTATTCTCAGCAGTGTATTCCATGATGTCTCTCACTGGAGATTGAACCAGCAATCACAGAATGCAGAGCCGAATATATTTCTTTGCCCATGAGATTATGATCACGTGGACGTGTACCTCTAACTGGAGATGACCTTGTTTTCTGTAAGAGTACAAATGTAACAACAAGACACACCAGGTTAAGTGGTCGCATATTTACCATGACTAGTTGATTTGGCCACATTAGTGTGCAAAGTGGACCAGTCGCTCTGTAGTAGAGTTTTGGCTCTGCATTCTGTGGTGGCTGGTTTGATCTTCAATGAAAGAGATCATGGTATGCAGTGCTCGCTGTATTTTCTGGTCATGGTAATTCAGTTTATAATATTTATATAATTCCTCAATTTAAAAAAAAAAAAAAATATATATATATATATATATATATATATTGTTATTGTCATCCACAGACAGACTGTTTTGTTGTATCAGTGTGGCTAGACATGCAGGACTCTTCAAGCTGGGATTGAAACCTGCCTAACTTTACGCTAGACATTGTATCTAACCATGAGGAATAGGGTAAAAAAGACCAGTGTACATCCAGTATTTTCTCATGCATGATTCTTGCTAAATATGGCTTTGCATTCTCATAAAGAAGCACAATGTTTCTCTCATTGATTAGTGCAATATATTTCTAAGAAGATATTCATATACATGTAGCAGCTGTTGAGAATATAAGTCTGAGTGTTTGATGTGTTGAGGTTGAGTGCTAATTCTCAAGTATATTTGCATGGATTGCATTCAACCATCTTGATTGAGGTCTGGGTTCACCTCTCAGTAACATATCGCCTGAATGAAAATTTAAAAACCAATTTCAGACTTGGTGGTCAGTATTGACAGCTTAGCCATAAATAATAGAAATTTTCGGAACTCTTTCTGTAGTGTTTTTGATATTCTTAAGTTCTTACAATATTAGATGTCAAATATGCACTTTTAGTTCTTCTATTCTAGGGGTGTGAGATCATAGATTAAATTTGTGTACTCTTTCACTTTTGAAAAAAGGACCAACAAAGGCACTGTTTAATCTTTATGACTCAACTTAAAAAATATATATATGATATTGTGCTTAAATAGTTGTATAAACAAATTTTATCCTTTTTTCCTATGAAACAGGATTCAGAAAGTGCATGAAAATATAGAAAAGTTTGAAACTGTAAATAATGACCCAAAATAAAGAGAAACAATTTTGATACTTATTCTAAATGTCCTGTGGTAGATATCAGATGACTGCTGCTACTATGTGCTCACTAATTCCTTTTCTACCTACCCTTCCTATTCATGTATCATATTCACCAATCATTTCACTGTAAAATGAGAATGCCTTAACAAATATAGCTACAGAAGAACTTCATAGTCAAGTTGGTTTGTTTTAAGGCATGTCATCCCTTGTTGGATTAATTCATGCCAAAGTCAATTTAGCAATTATACATGGTGTGATGGGCCAATTGTCCTCTAAATTATGCAAAAAGGAAAATAAAACTGACATCTCACTTCATCAGATATATTTACCAAAATTATAGGAAAATATTTTGTAATAGTATAGATTAGATTATATCAAAAAATCACCATTGGCTTCTACATGTTTTCCTGACAGTCTTCCTCTTTAGATTAGTAAATGCTGCCATTATCCTTGCCTTCAGCTCATCTTTAGTGTTCTCAGAGGTTTGTTGGTCTCTCACTTAACTGTGCCCCATGCATAATGATCAAGGGGATTGCAATCTGGGGAGTTAGGCTGTCAGATATTTGGAGTGATGTGGTATCAAAAATTTTCAATCAGCCAAAATAAGGTTCTTCTACTTATGTAGTATAGCACCGAGTACTGTTATCAGATGTAGGGTTCTCCAGCACTACCTCTTCCAGGCACTTGATATAGGCCTTTGTGATGAGTCTAAAGTCATATGGGAAGATGAATTGAGGCATAACATCACCATCATTAGTAACCACCCCAAACATCATGATCCCTTCCAACAAAGCCACCTGGTGGCTGAGTGGTCAAATAACTTGTAACACTCCATTTTGGCCCTTACTAGGCTAGACAGGCAGTCTGATCAGTTAGTTGGTCATGTCAAGACCTAGAACCAATATGATTGTCCTGGCTTTACTCTTCAAATTGTTCTTGTGGCACATAAGTATCTAACCCTATTTTATCTTAAAAGCACAAGAAGGTGGTGGCTGAGAGACAATTGTACTGAGATAGTAATGCTTGAAATCATTTAAACTGTGTGCAAATGAAAGATTAATATTGAATAGAATTATTTGGGTTAGATAGTAATACTTGAAACTATTTTACTGTGTGTAAACAAAAGATTGATATTGAATAGAATTATTAGTATTATATAGCAATACTTTTAGCCATTTAGAATTATTAGTGTTAGCAATACTTGAAACCATTTAACTGTATGCAAACAAATGATTGATATTGAATAGAATTATTAGTGTTGGATAACAATACTTGAACCATTTAACTCTGGCTTATTTAGAAGTAATGTTACCAACAAACTATTTCTTTCAAATCATATATATATATAATGATTAGACTGGGTATTTGGTTTTCATCAATATCAGTACATCTTATGGGGACATAGCAAGCCAATGGTTCTATGAGTTCACCATCTAATCCTGGTAGAAATTTTTCTTATCTGTGAAAAACCAAAGCATGTTCATTTGGAAGGGATGCTTAATTTTGTTCAAAAGCTTTGTAACACAATCTTTCCTCTTGTTTTTCATGGACTGTGAAAAAATTGTCCCTTTTTCACCTTGTATGATAAATACCAAATGTCTTCATGTGTAATATATTAATGTGACCTGCAGTTGTTGAACACAGCGGATATCATCGACAGATAAATTGATAAGATCAAAGTGATTACTGGAATGTCACCATGCCCTGCAGGTGGTGTTGTATCGGCAGATGTTGTTGAAAGCTTCATCCGACCAAAGATAATATCAACAAAGTGATTACCTGAATGTTACCATGTCCTGCAGGTGTTGAATACAGCGGATGTTGTTGACAGCTTCATCTGTCCGAAGATAATATCAGCAAGGTGATTATTGGAATATCACCTTGACCTGTAGACATGGTTGAACTTGGCGAATGGTAGCAGATACGTCCGCCCATAGAAGTGGGCTTGGGCAAGTGGCCAATGGAGGACTAGCAACACATGGATGTGAACTGTAGCCAATGGAAAACAAAGAAGAGAGACATGGGCATGACCATAACCTATGAAAAAGAGGAATTGCTGCAGGTCACGTGGGAGTTGTAGACTATATAAGTTCCCGGATTTTGGCTAAAGTCAGTTGTTCACTGGCTCTTCCGACCCCGGATGACCCCTTCATGTGTGCGAACTCTCTGTGATTGTTCTTCTGCTCCACACAAGTATCATCATCAAGAATAAAAATATAATCTTATATTTTGATATATACGTGTTCCTCGATGTTCATCAAGACACAGCTGTAATATACAACACATGCACTACCTGGCTCACCCTCATAATCTTGGCTATGGATCTGATTGACTTGCAGGAATCATTTTTTGTCGTAGTCTGGATCTCCTCAACAAATTCAAGATTTTTTCTTATCCGAATGAGGCTTCTGAGCTACCATACTTTTGTAATCACCATTGGACTCATCCAACTCTTTTTGAATCCTCTGCACTGTCTTCAAATTGACACCCAAACACTCTGAAGTCTTTATATTGGGTCTTCTGACATGAATACCAAATAGCATAGCATGCTGTTTCTAAATTTCTTGGGTGAATTGCATTATGGTACTGCTTTCTTCACAGACAGTCCAACTGACTTTAATTTATTGCTCTATAGACAAAACCTGAAACAAAGCTCATGCATGAAATTAATAATTTAAAATAGCAACAATAGCAACCTATCACACCCTGTAGTCTCTAATTATATATTGTCTAAAAATGTATCTTCAAAATCATTTTAAACAAGTAAACACTTAATATTTAGTTGTAATATCAATGATTTAAGAGCCAATGTATTAATGTAGTTTGAAATCATTTTAGATAGTATCTCAAACAGATGTATTTGACTCGTACATAAAAAAACTCTAACAGGTACTACTATTCTTGGTTAGAGTAAATCAAATTCAAATTCCAGCATAGAAAAGGCATGAATTCACTTCTTGCACTTTGTTCTAACATCAATTACCTTGACAAAATATATAGATCTTAGAGGTCTTAGATACAAGAAAATTAAACATTTTTGTTTCTGTAACAATTCTCTAAGATCAATGTTTAGGTTATGGGTATGTATTTCGAATTCAAATGAATTCTCTCTATATTCAATTCACTTAGGAAAAGCATGAATCTTCCTGTACTATCCCATTACCTATTTGCTCTGATATATAAAAAAAAAGTGGTTGTGTGGACTCTATCAAATCTACATTACCTACCTGAATAATATATTTACAAAAAATCTGCTACTCTTATTGACAACATTTACAGACCACTTTATATTATGTAAAAAATCTTTATGGAAAACCTTTGCACTCTTAGCCTCTTGGATTATCTGTATTTTACTTCACAAGATTAAAAAAAAATCAAGAACAAAACCCATTCAAACTTTGCTCTATGATGTAGACATCTTTCTTTAAGCTATCATATCCATTAAAAAAATTGTTTATATTGAGCCTTTTATTATTAATATCTGACATAATCACCCTAAGCTTGAAATATCAAGATTACTGTGAATAATAAAATACCAATCAACCTGAAATCCACTTACTTGGTTGGGGCTTACAATATATAAACTGTATCCCTTGCAGAAGATTAAAATCCTCACCCCCCCAAAAAATGAGGTGTCTTGGGTATGACACTAAACTGCTTCTAATGGTGAGATTCCAGTTCTCAAGATCTAGAGCGTGTGAGTACTCTTTCATTGTCATTACTCTTAGGTCTGCTCTGATCCAGAATAGTTGTACCCTCTAGGGTTTCATCTATGGGTCAAATAGATCTGTTTAAAAATTATTCATATTCAATAGGACCATATGCATGCAAAAAAACTCTTATGAAACAATTACACAAAAAATGTAAGGTTGATATTCCTTAAACAAATAAACCAAACCAAACCAAAACAATGGCCTTAGAGGGTTAAACTTTTTTATCAAAGGTGGTATTGTTTTATCAAATGATGATTGGGTTGCATCAATATCAACATTTTCAGTTTAACATATAAATTTTGACTCTGGTAACCTGGAGTCATCACCTTCCTAATAACTAAAAGGTATAGTTTCAATGTACAATTTTGTGAAACTCAAAGAAAGAAATGTATTATCCCAAACTTAAGTTAATAAGAAAAGGACAAACTTGAGAATCAGTAAATTCATTTTTAAACTCTTTTTGTATTTTTCAATTTTGCAGGCTGCTCTTAAATTAAAATCTACCATCTTGCAAAAAAAGAAACCTGGCCCACTAACATCCAGTTCCACAGAGGTAATAGTTTTTCATACAAATTTGAAATCTTGTATTTGTCATCTCTAATTGCTTAGTGAGTTTTTTATAAGATAAATGAAACTTTTCTGCTTTTCTCTGCTGCAAACATTTCTTGTTTTGTCTTTGTCATTTATAACAAAAACTTGAAAATACTCAGACTATCTTTCCTAATTCAACAACTCATGAACCTATTAGATTTTTGCTGTAACACTGGTGCTTGTATTTAGGAAAGAGTAAAGCATTCCAATTAGTATTTTATAGTTATCACCATTATATTGAAAATTTGGATGATTTAAAAAATGAAAATAAGTGCAAATGCAAATCCCAGATAATTATCATTCAGTTGCTAACTGTACTGGAAATTGCTTTATTCTTAAAATTAGAGCAGTTTAAGTATATTTCTCTTATAGAAATTCTGTTATGTGCCATTTTTGCTGGGTTATAGTTATATATGTACATGATTTTCATGATTTATAAATGATAGTTACTAAGACTATCTTTCTCTATTATAAAAAATGTGAACTGTTTTGCTCCACATTTTCTCCCTCTTATTTTTATTTTACAGTTTTTTGTTTATCTTAGAGTATTTGGACTATTGTCTTCATCTTTATTGTTACATACACAATGTTTCAGCTGATGTGCCCTTCAGTCTTCTGACAAGGTTAAGCTATGTTAAGTATTCTTTGTTTTTTTATTAGTGAAATTATTTGACCACTGGCAAAAATAAGGAATACTTAACATAGCACTAGCACTCAGTTATGGTTAACAGAATTAGAACAGTCTACATCCATGGATTAAATAAAGGGTTCCGTTCAAAGTTCCGTGCGGGTTCCCAAATTTGACATGAAGACTCCCGAGTTTGACAAGAAACATGTGAAGAAGGCCGAAGAGTACATCAGCAGAAACATTGTGTATAATAATAAAGATGGGGACAATAGTCTGAATACTCTAAATAATATAAATTATCAAACTCCATCCCAAAAATTCAGGGGTTTTTTTGTGTTTTTTTTTCTTTTCTTATAACATTTATTTCAACATTATACAATCAAAATGGATATAATTAGATATTATCTATTACTAAACTCCACAGTATTGAAAGTGAATATGTAGCAATTCAAAAACAAATACACACCTTATATTCATGCAATTTTGTCTTTGGTGTCTGTTCATTTTTGTGTACAATGTTTAAATTCAAAGGAGTAGATGACAGCATTTGTAATTTTATCAATTACAATTTGTATTTTCATCCCCTGTAAATTTGAGCTTAATGTTGATTCATTGATCTGACAATACAAACAGAATTTTTTCATTCTGGGGATGTCCTTTGCCCTGATATTCCTAAATGCAAAGTTTTTTTATAATAATGTTCTCTGTTTTTTTTTTGTTTGTTTGTTTGTTTTTTAGTTGGAGGAAACTGAGTCTAAAATCTATATTTTAGCAAGTAAATCATTTTATTACTTTACTATCATTTAAGTCAAAAAGGTAGGTTTTCATATTATACACAAAAATGTGTGACATCATAATTTGTTGTGAATGTTCTTCAACAGTTTTCTTCATCTTATTGCTTTTTATCTCACTATTTAAGTTCAAATACCTTCTGACAGTTAAAGTAGGCTTAGAATAAAAAAAAAAGCATGTCAAAAATTTTTAATGAAAAGAGGAATTATTTGTGAACATGTAGTTATATTAGTTATTAGGCTAATTATAGGATAGTGAAGCAAATATTAAAAAGAATTATAGAAATAGTCATCATTATCAAGTGCTGCCAACGTGAATTTCCCTGACCCTCTCTTGCCATTTATCTCTATCGTCCATTGCTTCCAGCAGGTCTTCCAGGCTACATCCTGTGTCTGTACAGAGCCGTTGTAGATAAGTTCTTGTCCAACACTTGCTTGTATATGTGGAGGAGTCATTAGGAGAACATCACTTATGAGTTCATCCTTACTTCTCCAGCAGTGTCCTGCATGTCTTATTCATCTAATTTGGATGGTTTTTGAGATAGGTGGTAGGTGGCTACACAGCCGTTGTTTTGTTGTCTTCAGGATTTGTTCAATATAGCTCGTAGCATTCTTGTGCAATTGCTATCAAGCTTTTTCTCCATATGCTTAGTCACCTTGAGGCTTTTTGAACAAACACCTTCTAAAATTCAACAGATTGTCAGAATTTGTGATGTTGTAGATCGATTTCTCTGAAGCCGTTTTGGTTCTTTCTAAGAATTTTCTCAATTTCAGGTTCAATGCGGTTGAGTAGCAGAGCATTGTAAATCTTGGCCACTATGAAAGTAAGGGTTATACCTCAGTAGTTTTTTGTAATTCCGAGGTTACCCTCCTTGGGGAAAGGGAGGATGCAGCCCTTTGTCCATCTGTCTATTGTGTTCTGGTTATATATGGCATTGTAATATCGGAGCAGTATGTTGTCAAATTTCCTTGTTTTTCATACTTCTGGGGGTATTTCATTTAGACCGGCAGCTTTCCTGTTTTTAATGTTTGTTAGTACTACATTGAGTTCTTCTTGCGTAAACTGTCCAAGTTTGATGTCTAGTTGATCATTAATGATTTTTATGATAGGTTCATCCGTAACTTTAGGGGGTTTTCCAAGAAGATTCTTGAAATCTTCTTTCCACAAGTGAATTCATTCTTCTTGACTGGCAGCTTTTAGTTTAGCTCTCGCGGTGCTCTTCCTTTCACTCACTTCATTTACTGTCTGCCACGCTATCCAATATTGTCTATCTTCAACCAAGATTTTAATCTTACTGATCTGGTCATGGATGTATTCTGTTTGTTCTTTTACGTATGTATTAGTTCACTTTGTGCCTTAAGTTTCTGAGCGTTGGCATTAGTTGTGTTCCTTTTATGGCATTTTATTGTGGTTTTCCTGTCTTCACATTTTTTCTTAACTACTAATGTCTCCCTGAGAACTCTGTTTGAATCTTAGTTTGGTTGGTATGCATTCTGCTGCCACTTCTATGTGGGCATTGACAAAGTTGTCATATTTGTCATTCATAGTAAGTGTTTCTGATATCTCCCGAAGTGCATCGAATTTGTTTCTTAGTGATATCATATATTTATTGCTATTATCTCTTGTTGAATTTGTGAAGTTGTTCACACAAGTATTCAGTTATGTAGCAAACAGAGTTGCTCAGAGAAGACTACTACTTGAGGACAAGGAGGACTATTTATTGAGCATCTGACTGTCCACATACAGGCACATCATTGCATGGGCTGTGACGTTTGACTGTCCACATACGAGCACATCATTGCATGGAGATTATGGCGGAAAGTGCTATTATTATTATTATTCCACATCTCCTTTCCCCCCAATCGTGTGTGGGTAGTGGTCTTTGGAGAGGGATGAGTTCTTTTAAACCTGGCTGGTTGTGTGGGAGTAATCTGGACAATGCTTGGTTTTTTTTTGTCCACATCAATGTAGATAGCTGTGCGGTATTTGATGTCGGGTGTGATGATGTTATTCCAGTGTCCATGGTTTGTGGCACTGGTGTATTGGGTCTATGGGGAGTTAGATTTGGTGTAGAGGTCTCGGGCATGGCACTAGGAACGGGAAACAGGATTGTTGTTGTTTCAAGTTTCCTGAGGAATCGGCGATTTCACAAGGTAATTCTACCTGATCTGTCAACTCTGACACGGTATTGGTGGTTGGGGAGGGTCTCAATGACCTGACCAGTTGTGTCCCATTGGCGGATTGTTGGTCGTTGAATTGCAACTGTTTGTCTTTTTTGAAGGGAGCATAGGGTGTGTGCTGTTCTATTGTATCACTCTATGAGACTAGTATTCCAACGGGATAGACTCATCTCTGATTTTTATGTGTGCTTGTTAAGGGTATGTATTGCATCACCATATCTGCTATGGGTGGTTTTGTAGCCGTAGGGTTCAGGAAGTCTTTGGGCAGTATCCCAACGTCAATGCATGCTGCTTTGCTGAAGTATAGACACTGGATCTTTTGGCATATGCACTGGGCTTGTTTTTCCGTGGACGATGAATTCCATGAGGAGCCAACCCTGACACATGAGTGTAAAGCCTCCTATAGCTTGAATGACTTTCCTTGATGGGATGAGGTTGTTCGTAGTAAGCCCAATATTTAGAAGGTGCTTAAGTCCCTCAAGGCATATGGTGGCTCCACTGTCGGGAAGGATTGTCATTCTAGTGCTGCGGCCACTGGGAATATCTCTAGCCTGTCTGGGATCTGGTTTTGCCGAGAATGGGACAAATTATGTGTCAATCTCCCTTATCTAGTCTGTGTCTTTAAATGTATATTTGCCCATAGCTTGATTGAATGTAATGTGGGCAATGAGTGTGTCCATAAGGGCTTCATTGGCCCCAGGGCTTTTTCTGACCACTTAAGGCGTTTTCCTAGCCCGACAAACCCTTGATAGGTGATTGGGCTTCCCACAATTACTACCTGTTTGTCCCCATGCTGGGCATTTTAGCTGGTGGGATCAAGTTCCTGAGGTGCCATGCTGTTGGCTGTCACAACCTACACAAGCCTGGTGGCTTGGTTTAACATCACTATTGTCATGGTTGAGATAGGTGTTGGTACGGACATTCCCCTTGTTGGCTTGTGGCATATTCTTATGTCTGCGATATGTTGATAGCTGAGCAGAGGCCACATCTGAAGTGCCGGCCATTGAATTTTGGTCTCGTAGTGCTGATTCAAATGCTTCAGCATGACGGATGTTCTGCTCAAGGGATTTAAGCATTCCAGTTTTGGCTAGTAGGTCAGCCTGGAGTGTGTTGTTCGCTATTCCCTGGATGATCTGGTCTTTGATGTATATATTGGACAGATTATACTCACACATGGGGCATGTGAAGTTGCAGTCAATGGCTATGGCTCTGAGGCAGACAAGGTAGTTCTGTATTGGCTCATCTTTGTCCTGAAACATGGAGGCAAAAGCAAGGTGATAGACAATAGGATTTGACCTCTGAGTAACCAATACTTCTACCATGTCAAGTAGCTTATCTGTATCAGTGGGTAAGTGTTAATTATGGCATTTTGCACAGCCTCATCAATATTGGCCTGAGAGCTTGGCATATTTGTCATCTTAGTAAAGACGTCCTAGTCTATTCGGAACTTCCTGAATTGTTGCGGGGTCATCTCAAGATTGAGGTGGGGTGGCTTGGCTGCTAGCGCCTGAATGTGGGTTGCCTGGGTGGTGGCTTCCTTAGCCTGCTTATGGATGCACAGGGCTTCTCCCATTGATATGACTCCTAGCATAGATCAATCCAGCATCTGAAGGCTCTCAATTGTCAGCTTCTCATCTGCAAACTTTTTTGCATGAATTTTTACCAAATTGGTAGATATGCCTGCCTCAATGAAGAAGCATTCCCAATCCTCGGGGGGTCATGAATCATGCCTGCAGCGCCATATCAAATATGTGAAGTTGTTCATGCAAGTATTCAGTTATGTACCAAACAGAGTTGCCCAGAGAAGACTACTACTTAAGGATAAGGAGGACTATTTATCGAGCATCTGTCTACATAGGGGCACATCATTGCTTGGGCTGTGACGTCTGACTGTCCACATATAAGCACATCATTGCATGGAGATTATGCCGGAAAGTGCTATTATTATTCTATTATTGTTAAGCAGGGATCAGTCATAGTGTGCAGTTTTGGTTGTGTGCGTTGCATTCCTGTGTAGGCTCAGACATATCTTTGCCATGACAATTTGGTGATCGGAAGACACACCTTCAAAAGAGGAATATGCCTCACAATTTAAAGCACTATTAATCCATTTCTTATTCATGAGGATGTAGACTATCTCTGCTTTAGCATTATTTGCATAAGTGTAGGTTCACCATTTTCCCTTACTTTTCTGAAATTCAGTATTAAGGAATGTTAATCCATTTTCTAGTGTGAAATCTATTAGGTGTTCCCCACTTCTGTTTGACAAGTTGTGTAAGCTGAATTTGTTGTTTAGGTTTTTATCTATTTGGGCATTCATGTCTCTACTGATGATTAGTATGTTGTATTTAGGGATACTATGAACAAGGAAGGATAGCTCATTATAGAAGGTGTCGAGGTCTGTTTCATCACTACCATTAGTAAGGCTATAGCAGGAGATGCTCGTTGTGCTGGGGTTTCCTTTAAACGTAGCTACCATCATTCTTGGTTGTATTTTCTCGATGCTGTTAAGTGATTTTAGGGCATGTGGACCGATAAAAATTCCTACACCCCCATGATGGCATGGACAGTTTTTCCATGCAGATACTGAGACAAACGTCTATACATTGCCAGTATCATACTATTTTATATCTACTTCACTATGATGGTATTTTTGTTCTTGTATGCATACTATGTCTATGTTATGATCTACCACAGATGCTGTCAGCTATGGGAGTTGGCCTATTTCATTTAAAATTCTAACATTAAATCTCACTATTTGTATTGTGCTTTTACATTTAAGTAATTTTTGTTTATGTCTGACTTCTGTAGCTGATTTTTTTAATACTGGGGCAGAGCTCTAATCTCAGTACCCCTTTTTTTTACCTGTGCGAAGGGCAATGCAGTTTGAGTGAGACATGTAGTTTGAGTGAGAATCATGGTAATCTTTTGATGACTGTATTTTAACCTTGTCAATAGATGCCACTCTTAAAGATGAGTAGCTGTAGTTTCCTGACTGAACTATTTGATCCTGGCTGTTGACCTGTGGGTTTCATCTGCCTAGCATCTGGTGAAAGGCACCATTGACTAGATGCTGGGTTCATCTGCCTTACTTCACATCCACCATGCTGCATCCCATGACTCCCGAGGTTTAAATTTGGAGGGGAGGAAATGTCTCTTTTTCCTTTCCCCTCTTCCTTTCTTTTTCTCCTCTTACTTTTTTTCCCCTTCCCCCTGTACATTTTCTAAGTTTTAACTTAGTATAAGTCCACAGTTAAGCTATTTTGAAAATTCACTGGATAATTGTAAGTCCCAAGTTATTGGCTGGTATTTCTGGGTCGTCATATGTGCTTGTACTAATTAAAGTAGACGGCTAGTAGAAACTCAATAGTATAAGATTTTGATTCCTATTTTATATGTAGTCCCGGATACTATGTAATCTATCAGTATTTATGGATTCTAGCAAGCTTAAAGTTATTCAATTTGTACATAAGTTAGTGAACTTATGTGCATAATTGTACTTATGGATTCTAGCAAGCTTAAAGTTATTCAATTTGTACATAAGTTAGTGAACTTATGTATTCAAAGACTGCAGAATTTGAAACAGAAATTTTTAAAAAATCATTTTAACTTGCATTTTTAAATAAATCACCTGAAAACTAGACTTCAAATTAATAGATTCATCTTTTCATTTAAATCACATAATATTCAGCGAAGATTTTACTTTCATAGACAAAATAAAATCTAAAACATGTATTTAAAATAGTTTAGTTAAAAGACTATAATGAGAAAAATTATTATAATACTATTTGTAGAAATGCAAGCCAAAGGCAAGTCATGATCCCTATTGATCTCAGTAGTCTTTAGAGATCAAATTTTTTTCCAATTTCAATTCTTTCAACTCTGTTTGCCTGGTCCAGTATTAATTTAAACACTTAAGCATCAGCCATTTGCTATGCTTTTATTTTACTTGTTGGCCATATCATTTTATTTTTCTTGTCAGTTATTTGCTGTTATTGAATTGAACTGTCCTCACTTTTCTTTGGGAAATACATAACCAACCAGTCTTTCTTTAGCATTAGTTTGCCTTCTCACAATTCTTTTGGCATTCTTTACTTTATTAATATATTCCTTCTTGTCTTGTCTATCATTTCACATGTGCATATTTTATTTTTTCTATTATGATAATTCAACTAAATTTTAGAGAATTACATATATATAATAAAATTATTTTTCTTGACCATTTACTAATAAAGTTAGTTCTGTATTTTAAAAAAATCGTTTCTATGTTTTATTATTACATAAGATACTCATTGAGGATATAATTATAAAGTCATATCAAAATAGTATCCCAATGTTTGTATAATGCTTAGATACTTAACAGATAGTTTGGGTAATCCTAGTTAGTTCTTCTCACTTTTAAATGAAATGATCAATGATTTTTGTTTTAAAAAATTACCAAAAGAATAGAGGACTTAAATTTCTAAGTATAAATCTTCATTTCACTGACAGGTTCCAGAACTGCAGCAGCTCTGGGGATTATGTGTTGATTCAAATTACACCATTTGCCATGCCAATGTTCAGCTCCTCCTTAATTTGGTCCATTCTAATGAGGCAGACTACACATATGTCCTTAATGGCATCCTTAACCTTATACCTACAGCAAAGTAAGTATCATTTCAAATCTTTTTCTTTCCTCAATCAATATTTACTATTTTATATTACTCTAAATTACCAACCAAACATGTTATATATTTACATAAGTGAAAATTTAACAGCCATATAAGATAGACTAATTAATTCTATTTGATATATATATGCAAGGAGTTCTCCAAAAGTAATGCTTGCAAACTTTCTGCCAAATAAGTTTTAGCAAATTAACCAGGGTTAATGTTAAGGTTGTATCACAGAACCTTCCGACTTCTCAATAAATAAATCTTCAAAGACTGTATAAATGAATTGAATTTTTCTGTCTCAGGTAAATAATTTTGTATTTTTTAGGAGAAGCTATGTTATTTTGATGTAATATTCTTCCAGAAGTGTTTGCTTTTTTAATTTTTACCAGTGGTAGCAGAGCTCTTTAGTTAAGAAGATGGCATCAAACTACAAGTAAGGATAAACTCAAAAGTGACATTCTCTTCTGAATTCTTTCCTGGGGACACACTAGTATGGGTCAACCAGCAAAAACTTACATTCATCAGCCCTGTGCAGACACTGAATGCTGTCTAGAGGACTTAACCAAGATCAATGGCCTATAGGAACAGATGGCTAGAAAGAGCCAAGGAAATCTATACTGTCAGCGTGCCTTGATGATAATGATGAAGACAAATTCTTTCATTTTTTATATTGACTTTATTAAGCAGCATATTTATCATTTTGTATTCTCTTATCTTCTGCTGTCAACTTTCTGGCAACTTCAAAATTCCATCCTCCTACAACTTCTTATCTTTCTCAGCAAAGAATTGCTGTATATATGCTTTTCAGTTTTGCTGGAAATTGAATTTTTTTTCGTTTTTCTTTCTTTTTTTCCTAATTTATTAAAAATTCTGCAAATACCTGAATAAATAATAATCCAAAGAGACATCTGGTGAATAAGTATGAATGAAGATTTCCCAGCCAAGCTGTAACAATTTCTACCTATTCACTAAAGAAAAAATATGTTGTCTAACATTATCATGGTAAAATATTATGTCTTTTACATTAACTTATATCCAATAAATTTCATCAATTGTTGCCATTAATTGGTCAAATTAGAAGATGTACTTTTTCAAATAAATCATTTGGTTCTTTTGGAAGAATATATGATTGGATGTCTTTTTGGGATAAAGACTAAGGGATTTATTTTGATTGCCCCTACAATCTCTTATTCCATGTTATAGATTGTTCACTTATTGCCTGACAATTTCATAGTTTTGTTATTGTTTATTATATATATATATATATATATATATATATATATATAATGTTTTTTCCTTGTAGACATTATTCAAATGCATCATATAAAAATTCAAATCGTAGCTGCAATTCATTTTAAATTGTTATTTATCTTGGTTTTATTTGCTTGGTGCAGTGGATAGAAAAAGGGCTTTTAAAAATACATAATTATTAAGAATAATGCTTTTTTAAAAAATGAATTTCTTCCATAAAGTTAATAAACAAATATAAGGGAGGTAATTAATCCTTACTGAAACTACTAATTTGTTATTATTACTACTACTACATTTTTAAAACTAACTAGTGATGTCTATATCATTACACAGTTAATTGTTGGACAATGTTTTTCATTATTGATACAATGCTGTGAATGACAAGTTCAATACAACTGTCAATCCATGAATCCTTGATTATGTGTATGATGACAATGATACAGTCATCACTACTGTGAAAAAGATGGTCACTCCATCAGTGCTGACTTTTTCAAGTGCAATGTACAAGCTCTTATTCATCACTGATGAAAATGTATAGCCAATGGTGTTGATTCTATGGAAGAATATTTTTAATGTATTTACCCAGCCCTTCCAACATGGACAGGATGTGACACAAGGTCAATTTTTAAGAAGCGTAAAGCTGGTTTGAATTTTCCTTCTCTTAGACTAGTTACCTAAGTAAATATAAAATGTGCCAACATTGTATCCATAATTCATTGAAAATTTTCTATAGCATATTTTATAAGTTTTAAATTGTAATTAAAATAAAATAATAATAAAAGCCAATCTATTAATCCTTACAGTATATTTAGTGTTAGTCAAAATCTAAAGTTTCTTTCAATTTGTCTGAAAAGTCAACTTTTGAAAAAAAAATCTGTCTTTGCAAAAATTTCCTTAGTAATTGCCTTTTTTCCCCTTCTAATGGACAAATCTCTGCACAATTTTTCTCTTATAATCACTTCTGAAACTGTCCAAAGAAGACAAATTTACTAATGGAAATTATACCTAATTTCCCCACAAAATCATATTTGTTAGAACCATAAAATTATTAGTGTTGAATAGCAATACTTGAAACCCTTTAACTGTGTGCAAAAATTGAATTATTGGTATTATATAGCAATAATTGGATCATTTAACTGTGTGCAAATAAAACTGTGTGGAATTCTTGAAACCGTTTAACTGCATGCAAGAATGGAATTATTTGTATTATATAGCAATACTTCAAACCACTGTGTGCAAACAATATTGATACTTAATTGTGTGCAAACAAATTAGCTCTAACTTTTTAAAAGAATAGAATTACCTACAAACTATTCACTTACAAATCATATATATATATATATTTAACTGTGTGCAAATAAATAACTGATGTTGAATTAAATTCTTAGTGTTACATAGTAATACTTGAAACCATTTAACAGTGTGCAAACAAATGATCAATAGTAAATAGACTTATTGATGTTAGATAGAAATACTTGAAACCATTTAACTGTAAGCAAACAAATGAGCTTTGGCGTGTTTTAAAATGTTATCCACAAACAATGCATTTACAAATCATATATATTTAATATATATGTATAAACAGGATTTAGCATTAAATATATTACAAGAATTTATATGCCATTGAATTCAGCCATTGAATTTTTTCTTTTTATTTCTGCAGGCATTTATCCCCACTCATCTCTGCCATTGGAGAACTCCTCATCCTCCAAGTCTTGATCCATAAAAAACTCACTGAGAAGCCTTATGTAAGCATTTACTCAATGAGGTATGTTCTACTTTTTTATATATACCCAATAACTAAAAAAAAACTCAGCTATTTTTCTCATTCATTTTATATTTTAGAATTTTTTTTTAATATTTACTATGATGATGATTGTTTACAAATTTTCTCAAATTTTCCGAATGTGAATAATTTTTCCTTTAAATCTTTTAGAGTATAGAGATATAATGGTCACTTATATAAAAATTGTTTCTTATTTATCAATACAACAAATTTGATAACATTCTTAAGACTTTTGCTGAAACAAGAAATATTATCCAGTTTAATTTTCTTTGTGATACAAAGTAATTCAGCTACAACAAAACCAAAATTCAAACTTTTATTGCTAGTTCTAGTGTAGATTATCATGAGAGGTATCAAAAAATACTCCAACCAGACTAAAAAGGGGATTACGCTTTTTTTTCTTTTAATTCAATTTTTTTATTTTTTGTAAGGATTAAAAAAAAAACTTAAGAGACAATGTGCTAAGTGGGTTGAGCTTTAGAATGAATACATAGAAAAGTATGTACATTTCATGACTAAGTCATTCCTTGTTTGGTTGGAACAAGAACAATAAAATATTTCCTGAAAAAAAATTCTTTGTGTGCTTTGGCCCACTAGAGCCTTTTAACATTGTTTTGCTTCCTTGATAGTGGTTTCTTGACAGCAATTCTGCTATAAAGGCCAACTTCAGAATCTTCTCCTTACCGTAGATATTGACACATTTTTTCATGACATTGGTTCAGTTGTGCAGTGATGTTTGGAGCAGTCAGCCTTCTGTCACACTAGCTGGTGACTGATGAAATTGTCCTCTGCTTGTGTTGTTGCTTTTGGTCTACTAGCCCTACTTTTGGTCTTGTTTTATCCAGTTTCCTAATGTCTCCTAACATTATAATCCATTGTAGTCCTGGAAATTTTTATTTTGGGGGAAATTTCTCTGCTTGAATATCCTCCTTTTTTTTTTAAAGTAATGCTCTTTTGTCTTTATTCAAGTGTAAGTTCACATGTTTTGGGTTTTTTGATCCAGAAGAAAGTTGCAAAATTTAGGTTTTAATTTAAACAAAATAAAAATAACAGATTTCACTAATTCAAATCAATTTTTCAAAAGATTTTTAGTTATACTAAGGTCAAAGTTACTGAGGAAGTATAATAAATAAAAACATTGTGGTGCGTTAGCACTTTTAGGATGAGAAATAAAAAAAATTGAGGGTGGCCAAATACTTTTGACTGGTAGTGTACATCTATTTTGTTTACTCAGTGATAGTTTTGTGTAGTTATTCTGAAAAAGAACTAAAATTAAGGGGGGAAATATTATTCAGAAATATTTAATTTTAAGCTTTGATCTATAAAACTGTGATGTTATCAGAAGTGAAGAATTATCATTATTTAATGAATTATTCTAATTAGCATCCCCAACTTCATTGTTTTGATCATTACATTTTTATTTGATTGCCTCTCCTATCTTTTTTAGGTGGATGATTGATTCAGTAATCAAGAAAGGAACACTTTCTGTTAAAAAAAATTTGCTGTTTAGCCAGTAGATAGATACAATATTTTCAGCAAAAGAAGGCATAAACTTTTTCATTATTTTTCTTTTTCTAAGTCAAAAATATTTAGATATTTTTTTTTTAACTTATAATCTTTTAAAAATCTTGTTTATATAAATCTATTTTCCATCTATACAACTTATTCCAATGCAAAAAAATTCTTTGTGCAGAACCCCACCTCACCCTCTAATAACAGTGAGTAACAATCGACCTGAGAGTTGGCCACTTTTACAGCAACAGGTGCATCTTATCTGTAACCATCCTGAATCTTTGTAAGTTTTATTTTGTTTTTTGTTTCTCAAAGTAATCAAATAATTTAAAACTTATTCTTATATAGTAATCAAGATTAACAAAGACCTAAAAAAAAACAGAAGCAATTTACAAGTTCACAATTAAAGATAATCTACCATATTTGCTAGCATATATTCTAATGTTACAAAACACCCAGTCTGTTTGTATTATGAGTAGGGAGTAATCTACCAAAGTTCAAAAGGTTTGGGATTAGTAGCAATAGGTGTTAGATCTCCAAATACCCTAGTATAGATCTTGTCTGAGTTGCAATGAATGTTAGACCTTCTTTATTTTTTACTGGCTTTACTCATTTTATTAGTGTTACTTTTTAAATAAGGAAAGAAGCACAAGTGGCATAACAGTTATTTTCATAGGAAATAGACTCAATGAGCTGAGTTCAAATCCTGGATGAGGCTGTTTGCATTTCGCTTCATGGTTATACCCTTGGAAAAAGCATGAATTTTTCTCTTCTTCACCAGCTATGGGCAAATAGTAGGGCAGACTGTGCTTTTAGACTTGGTAAAGCAATCAGTCTAGAAGGAAAAACTCTGAATTCAAAACCAGACAGGTATAAAGCTAACAACTCTACTTCATAAAAACCTATTCAATTACACAAGAAAACAGATGTAGAGTAAAACAGTGGATTGCTGAATTTATCTACCCACAATACCTACATCCACCACTCCACCCATTTCCATTAGAAGTGGTTTGAAGAAACAAAAACCAACTTTTTAAATGGGATTTAAAAAGTAGTTAAAGTAAATGTAATTAACTATTTGAATCCATTAGTTTTCTAAACAGTTTTAATTTCTCACAAGAACTTTATATGGACTTGGGTTAACTTCTTTTTCCTCAACAATATTCATTAATAGCTAATGATCTGTAGAGAATACAATCTTTCCCATTTTACAACTCAAGTTGCTGTTTCTTTCCTACATGAAACAATTCTAAAAATAGTTCTGGTCTACAGTCATAGATTCCTGACACTAAATCAGTGATTTTTGTGCCTCATTTTACCATTGTGGGAAAAGAAAGTATAGACCACCTCCCTATTCTAGGAATTTGATGTCTGCAGCAAACTTCAAAGAAAACAGATTTTTTTAATCCTATACTAAAAGTACAAACATTGTTGTGCACCTTCTCAAAAGAGAATAAAGATTCTTTAGAGTAATTTATATACCTTGAGTTTTGCATTTTGAAATTTTGCAATCCTTACAATCAGTTTTCTTTGTGTATAATCTTTGAGCCTATGTTCATTTCAGCAGTTGTGCTGGCTCCTCTATTTTTTTTTCAATGGGTTTTCTCAATATAACAGAGATGATTATCAAAGTGATTACTTCACTCCTTCCTAAATAAAAGTATCAGTATGATCATAGACCACTGTTATTGTGGGGATTCAGTGGGTTCATGTGTCCTCTATCATTTTTAAAAAATCCATTTTAGGTGAAATCATAAAGCTGCCAAAAAGAATATCTTCATATAATTATGTATACATACTTCTAGTTTGAAACATGGTAAAATGTCTTACTCAATAACTATGAATAAATATTCAAATAAATTCATTTGATACCACATATGAAAATTGCTCTTCCAAAACTTAAAAATTATTCCTGTCTGTTGAAGAAATCATAAATATTTGTTTATTCACAGCAACAATACCAAGAAATGTAGAATTGATATCAGAATTGCTAATACTGAGCTTAAAGAACAAAACCCTACTGATGTTTGTTTTATTTTTAATGAAATCTTCTCAGGTGAAATTTCTTAATCTTAAAGAAAGGGTAATTTTACCATCATTGCCAAAACAAAAACTTATTTATCTTTAACATCTTTATTTATTTTTTAGATAAAGTGTTATTGACCAGTATTATTATTATTAACTAGTGAATTCACAGTGCATAGTGTTGGTTTGCATTAGACTCTGCAAGCAGCTTGGTCAGTTTGCTCACATCCTTGGCCACTTTGAGAAGAGCTCACTGTACTCGCACCTCACTATACAGTATTTGAGATATCATCATTTAATCTAATACACATTGCCTCCTCACAAAATATGGAAAGGTATACTCTGTATTGTCTTTAGCTTCAAATAGGAATAATTACTCAAAAGCATATAATCACTTCCAAATTATATTAGATAGGAATATTTGAAACCATATAATTGCTTGCTCAAATGATTGACCAGCTTTTATATGTCAGTGTATAAAAGCTGGTCTATCATTTGAGGCTTTCCAAGAAGAAAGAGTTTGAGCCTCCTCACCTCAAACTTATTCTTTATTTCTGATCCACACTCAAATTAATGAATTTAATTTTATTCATGAGAATAAAACCTAAGTTGTGTTATGTAACAATTTCTAATGGTAACCATATAAAAAAAAAAATATATATATATATATATATATATATATATATATATATATATATATATATATATATATAAACAATATTTGGCATTTAATAACCATCAAGTGTTGATATGCCATAAAATACAACCAACTAAACATATCAAACAAACATAGTTGACATTAGCAATGAACATGTTAATGAGAGTTGAAGTAAAACACCTTCTTCAAGAATTGCATTCAGCTATGCATTGATCTTTTTTAATTCTAATCTACAGAATCCACCAAAATGCAGTTGCCATACTCAGGCCATTTTTGCTGTATATTCTGATTGATCCATCACAGCAGGATCACTTTTTTCATCTACGCTATGCCCTCAGACAGACACTCTTTCAACAAGCCTCCCAAACCCTGGATCAGCAGCATGATGACCAGTATGTGACTTTCTTGTGTTCTCTTCTGCCATCTTTACAGGTTAGTGAAATACACTAAAATTTTCTTTTGTAATTGGTAAATCCCAATTATTCTAATCACCACATTCTTCTTTTTTTTTTCACATGAAACCAGAGATGTGTCATCAAATTCATCTCTGTGAAGAAAAATTGTAGTAATTAGCATTCATTGATGCCTGCTGGATGTTTATGACAGGCCACATTTGATACAGCTGTTAATCCACAAAATAAATGTTATGTAACAGCTTGTGTGTGTGTATATATATATATATATATATATATATATATATATATATATATATATATATATATATATATATATATATATATACACACACACACATACCCAACCCCTCTACACAAGCATAATGCAATGCAAGGTCATTTTTTAGTAGAGTTTAATAGGTTTGAATTCAGCATTTTCCCTCTCCTAGATTAGTTGCTATACCAAGGTTAAAGAACCTAGTCTGTCCTGCTAGTTATCCATAGCTAGAGAAAGAATAGTTGGATGTATACTTTCTCAAGGGTATTAGCACTATGTGAAATGCAAACAGCTTCAACCAAGATTTGAACTTGTGTCACAATATCTATTTCTTATAATGGTAACTGCTACATCATGAGTGCCTCCACATAACAATATGTTGCTGGATATAGAAGTTAACAACAGATTTTGACCCTGAGGTCAAAATCTGAGGGAATCAAAAATCTTAATTGACAAGATTTCAGTGTGAGAGTCTGAAGAAAGATAAATGCTCATTGGTGGAGAGATGTCACATGATAGAAGAGAGGGGAAAAAAAGAAACTTTGGATTTTTTAGTCAGTTGGTTTTCAAATACTGAACAGAACAAGTTTCAGCCTGGAGGCAAAATGCTATAACAATTTATACTGAAAATTTCTCCTCCCTAAAATTAGAGCCAGCCAGATAAAAACAATTTTACTTCCTACTTGGTAACAAGTAATCACAAGACACCCTTACAGTATTTATATAAGGAGCAACTTAATCAGCTCATCCTCAAAATCAAAAGTGGACCACATTGATGACATCATCACTCTGGTGAAAAAGTTGGTTATTTTCAATGCTGCTGATTATTTTTTTGACATACAGGTTCCTCATTTGCAAAAATGCATAACCAGTATGGATTCTGTGTGTGTGTGTGTGTGTATACATCTACATACACCAGATAGATTATTGTGATTCCAGATTTGTATCTGTGAATTGTCCTATTGAAGTTAAAGATGTGGAGTATGTAACATAATCATAGATGGAAAATCCTGTACCTTCAAAAAACCCCAAACAACATTCATCATAAATAGAAATTTAAGCTGCAATTCAAAAAATGTAGCCTATATAATCGAATGCATTAACTGCAATGGCTACACTCAAGCACTGAAGGATATAGTCTGTTTACATAAAAGCAATATTAAATTAATAGAAAATAGAAAACTTTATGTATCAAAACACCTTTATGAATGCAGCAATGGAGACTTTAAAATAATGCCAATATAGTGGACTGATAACTACTCATTACTCCAAATAAAGAAAATATTTCATCAATAGATTCAAACCAATATTAAACAGAGCCCAACTACACATGTAAACTAGCTTAAGATAGATCTATCTATAGAATCAAATGCATTCTCACACACATTAAACCCACCCATTGCCCTTGAAAAAATGTGTATGTATACATAGATGTACATACATGATATGTGTGTATAGCGAGAGAAAGAGGAAAAAACAAAGAAAGAACAAAGAACAAGAATCAACCCAACACCCCTGAAAATGTATGTGTATGAGTTTGTGTATACATGAGTGTACATTCATATATATATATATGTGTGTGCATACATGCTTATACAAAGAATACAAACTTATGTACCCCCCCGCAAAAAAAAACATTTCTATAGACCAGAGGTTTCACAGACAATTAACTCCAAAAGGACATTGACAGACACAAATCTGGAATAAAACAAAATCACAACCACCTCTCAAGTGTATTGTGACGGTGCATAAAATATTAATCCCAGGACAAGAGTTTATTTTACGCACGTGTGACGTCGGGGCTGTCTGGCACTTGATCCCTCGCAAAATAAGTCCAAGTTAAGATTCCTTTTTTGGGCATATGGGAACTGGCAGATAATGTGGGGGTTAACTTGGGGCTAGACTGACTGCCTCTGGCAAGGGGGTTTCCAGGTTTCTCGTTACACACACACACCCACCAGGCCACTTCGACTTCCTACCACCCCCAGGATAATGGAAGATATGGGCCTCTCAGTTGAGATGAAATATTATTCTTTACTGTAGTCAACAATTCCAATTTTCCGTGTAATGTTTTTTTAAAGGCGAAGAGGACATTTAGCGAGAATAAATTGAGGCGAAATGAAGCTGAAAAGGATATACATGCAAAAGAAGGCAACTCGCTGGGTAAATAATGCAACAAATAAATTTCAACGAGGGGACATTTAAAATATAACCAAAATTTTAATAGTCAAGGTCCAAACAAATATTTATAGGGGTCGGCTATGTTTCCTCGGCAAACAGTCTCCGACATAAATGTCTCTTTCTTCTTTTTCCTTTTCTTTATACTTTTCTATCTTTTCTCTTAAACCTTGAAAAGGTAGCAAAGTCCACTCATAGGTTTACAGATTATGAAATGAATCTTTTCATTCTATTTCTCTTCTTTTCTTAATGCATATAATTCTTTATATGCTTCTTTCTTTAAATTGAGAGAGAGAGAGAGAGAACATATAATTGCAATACTTGGCTGGAGAAAACAGTTTTAAGGTTTACTTAGCTTTTTCGACAGGTTTTTTCACAGAGTATTTTCTTTTGCGGGTGAGTGGTGTTCTGTAGAATTTGGCGGGAAGGCATCTGTTAACTTCTTGTCCGAGAATTCTATCCGCTCTTCCCCGGAGTTTCGGCAACAGTTTCATTACATCTTGTCACGCCAACTGCTGTCCTAAAACTCCCATTTCTTTTCACCGGTTAGGTACCTGGGAGTTTTGGCATCAGATGTACACGTCCTCTCACGGCAACCTCCGTCCTAAAAACTGAAATTCTTTTTTCCTATTTCCTCTGACAAAAAAGGGCACTACTTCCGGCTTTAGGGTTCTGGCCAATCATTTGGCCTCTTTCTTCTTTCTCCACCTCCCACTGTCATGCTATTCATTCGGGCTACTATACTGACCTCTGTATCCCCTTCTCTATCCACCCGGTCACAGAGTGTAGTCGGCTCTTGGCTTTCATTCTGACCTGGATTCGTTACTTTGTTCAATAGGCAGGCCGAGGAGTTGATCTACATTCCTATTCCTCTTTTAACGGTCAATCTCTGGGGCCTGTTAATTCAAACACAGAGGGGTTGGGGAAATTGATCTTACCTCTCTCCTCTCAGTGGCAGACCACGTGACAGTATACATACATGGGTACACATACACTCACACACAAAGATATACAAAATACATACTTATATATTAAAAAAAGAGCAGCCTGAGTTTAATTTAGCCATTTAGAATTTTCTGAAGAAGATGTAAAGTTTAAAATGTGTAGAACACAAGTATATGAAATAATAAAAACCTAAATACCAAATTTGAAACTATTTGCCAACCTATTCATATTAAAATATTTATTTTTCCCTCAATGGACCAACAAAAATCTTTATATATATTTATATATATATATAGGCCATGTAACCTGCTCTCACCACAAAGTAATGAGAAATTCTATTGATATAGTAACACAAAACAGAGAATATAACTCATATTAACAGATAAGAACAGAATGTTAATATATTGAAAAAATACTTTTTGTATAGCATTAAAATTGACAGAATTTAGACCAAAGTTTAATATTTATAGAACAAATACAAACATTTTGATCTTATTTCAATATATAGGTATCATACAATGACTGATGTTTATACAGCAGCATTGCTTCCAACAAAGCCTTCATCAGATGATGACTCTGGGTTCAGGCAGGGTTTCAGGGCTGAAGTATTATTATCACTAACCCAGAGCACCCCAGCGGTAACTCACAATACAACTAGACTTTGTTGGATGGATGTCACTCTATGGGATTGCCATATCCACACTGATGCAGTTAGAGCCTTATCTTGGATTTCTTTTAATGTATTTCCTCTTGTCTGATGGAGAAAGTCCAAGATTAGTCAAGAATATAGAGGTTGAGTTGGTAATGAAACCTTGGCATCCAACCTCGATAGGAAATACATTGGTTATCCAGCTATTTCTGACACATAGTTCTCGCAGATCGTCATATTTTTCCAACTTACGCTGATGTGCTTGGTCGAAATTTCCTCCAACGAGGACCGTTAACTCAATAACAAAAACTTTTTTTTATTCAACAGACCAAATGACAATATCTGGACACTGGGTCGTTAACGCTATTTCTGTTGGAAATACAAAATGATGTTCTAAATCAGTTGTAATGTGCCAGTCCATGCAGCCATCAAGCAATGATTATCTGTGCTTATTTTTATGTGAAAGTTTATGATGTTTCCTTCTTTAACAAAATTAATCGCTCTATTGGTGATATTATTTAGAGCTTTATTAGCAGTCTCATAACATATCTTCGCAGCCTCGGCAAAAATCTCAAGGATTTTGTCATGTCTCCACGTGTAGCTTTTAGAGCATACTTGCATCCAGTTAGAATATGTTTGAGGTTTGCAGTTTTCCAACATGCTCTGCATTGGTTGGATGTAGTTAATCTCCAAACATGAAGATTGATTGGTATTGGTAAAATGTCATAGACTGCCTTTATAAGGAAACTTAGTTTTTGGGGTTCTATGTGCTTAAGGTCACCCCATGTGACAGCTCTATCTTTTGTACTCTCCCACTTGCTCCATGCACCCTGTTTCCTTGGTCCTACAGCTGTAGCAATATGCCTGATTTCCTCAAGATGAAGAATTTCTTTCAAAACCATTTTTCTTTTGTTTATTGTGGATTCCTTGGACCACTAGTGCTGTGGATGAAGGCCTAGAGCTGCTCTTCTATTTGCTACAGTGCCAATAATTTATTTCATCTAAAGGTCTGATTCTGCATTCTCTATAGCTATTTTTGCCTTATATTTTCAACTGGTTATTACGGAAGGCTGGGCGTTCTTGGCTATCTAATTTTTGTATTTGTTGTACTATTATTAAACTTTGGTCAAAATCTTATCAATTTGAAGCTAAATGATTAAAAGCATTATGATTTATTTTTATATTCATACTTTTATAATTTTGAATTTTTCTTAAACTCCAAAATAACTGCTAAAATAACTAAAAAAAAGGAAAAACCCAATAGTTATACCAAAGGAAGGAATGTTGAAAAGAAAAAGAGAAAGGACAAATGATAAAGACCATGAACAAAAAAAAATTAAAGATGAAAAACAATGAACATGTAAAAAAAGGAAAAAGATGAACCAAGGAAGAGAAATCAAATCAACTCTAAAAAGATGTTTTATTTAGGTCAGTGTGTGTTGTCATTATCAAAGATGTTTAAAATACTGTTTTCCAGATTGAAAGATATATTTACTTAGTGTGGGTTTTCTTTTTTTTTTATAAAGAGAACCTAAAATATCTAAAGTTTGCATTTTCAATTAATCATGATTGTTTTTTGGAAATCCGAAAAAGATGGTGTGTTGGGCTTTTTTGAAGAAAGAAGAATGAATGAATGAAGCCTGTGCGTGAAAGCTTATGTCTGGACACTTTTAGCTACATTGGATGGTTATAATGTCTTCATTATTCCAAAAGTTCCCTAGTTGGCTGGGACTGTAGAATACTGACTGCATCTCTGTAGAGAGGTAAGACCTCCTTTCCAATAAACCATTTGATGGTGAAGGTCCAGCTTTGGAGAATATGAAGTACCTTTTCATTGCCATTGCTCCCAGGTCCACACTGACTCAGAGTAGTAGCACCTGATAGCGTCCTATCTATGGGTCAAATAGAACTGTTTGACATTTCAACTGTGAGACAAACAAATGATTTATGTTAAATTGAATTGTTAGAAATAGAACTGTTTGACCATGTAATTGTGTATAAACAAATAACTGATGTTTAATTGAATTTTTAACAATACATAGCAATACTTGGAACAATTTAACTGTGTGCTAACTGATGAGTAATGTTGAATAGAATTGTTAGTGTTACATAGCAATGCTTGAAACTATTTAACTGTGTGCAAATAAAACTATTTGTTATATAGCAATATTCAAAACCATTTAAGTGAGGGGGTGTCCTCGTGGTGTAATGGTTAAAGCGATGGACTGTGGAATCGTAGTACGCGAATTCGTACTCCAGTCGTGCTATTACGTTCACTTTCAGGCAAATACCCTTGGGAAAGGTATGAACCCCCTTATCCTCCCAGCTATGGGTTAAATAGTACCACTACTGTTTTTCTAGGAGAATAGATTTGACATTAGATAACCTAAAAAGAGTTGATATGCCATTAAACAAAGAAACCAAACCAAACCATTTAAGTGAGTGCAAATAAATGATATATTCTATATAGAACTATTTGTGTTACAATATTTGGAACCAGTTAACTGTGTGCACACAAATTATCTCTGACACATTTAAAGATAAGATTACCTACAAACTATTGAATTAAAAAATATATGTATAACCATTTAAGTGTATGAGTACAAATGAGCTCTGGCTCATTTTAAAATGTTATGTACAAACTATGCATTTACAAATCATGTATGTTTAAAGAGGATTTGGCATTAAACAACCTACAATGCCATAAAAACCAACCAAACCCAATCAGAAATGCATAGCTTCATCTAGTCTGACAAAATGGTCTTCTCATGATAAAGATGAGCAAAGCTCTAACTACCTGAAGGTTTAAGACCCATTGACTACCCTCATCTGACTTAGCCTGCCAGTCAAAGTTGTTTACTGGTGGAGTGGAAGGGTGCCACTGTTGCATTCAGACAGCTACTTGACACCACATGTGAGAGAGTAAATGTATTTTATAAAACATTAATTGCAAATGAGAAATGTATTTTATAGATAGTTTATTTTATTCCTTTTATACTTAATCAGTTTTCTATTTCTTTCTTTTTTATCAGTTGTTTAACATCCATTCTCTTGGAGAAGCTGTCCAATATATCAGTGATTTACTGCACCTTTTGTCACAAAGAGTTCAATACGCAGAAGATTTGTCTCTGGTTATCGACCATGCTATGTCAATATGTTATATGTGCCAGCAAAGGAATCTTTCCTCTCTCTTGTTAATACAAAAAATTCACCAAGTTGGTAGAAAATGGCCACAGGTAAGTTTACAATCATATTTATCTTCTTTGTGTAGAATTTTGATAGAAACTTATTTTAATTTAAATTGTTTTCTATAGTCAGTATCTCCAACATATTCAAAGATACTTATGTAAATGAGTTAGGCTTCAGATATACCATTCTTATATATCTGTATTGTTATTAAATTATATTTTGTTAATCATACTTACCTTAATTCTTGATCACTGATAATCAATGTTAGGCATATAGGTTGAATATTGTAATTTTCTCAACCACAAAAGACTATTTGTTTCATGCTAAAAAAGTGTTTATGATTGTTATTAAAGATTGCTTTAAGTTTAAAAGATCTTGCATTATAGGTAACTTTTTAAAGTCATATTTGCATAATTCAGTTTTAAATTAAAAGATTACTGTTTTACCTAAGATGTGAAATATTTGCTATCTAAGTAATATAATACTTGTGTTCAAGTAGACATTTATTTTTTATTTAAATTCTAGTAAATTCTAAAGTTAAAACAAATATCATAAAATGTAGGTAATTTCTTAAGGTGATTACTGCAATACACTTGTTTTAAGATTCATGGGGACCTAGGATGCTAGACCACATTAGATGGTCAACTCCAACCCAAGTCCACCATTATGATCAGTTTATCCTTATGTTGGATGCTTGAGATGACAGCACATAATTGGTCATAAAATTCATACTTTTTCTACTCAACTCGGGTTAGTTGGAGCATAACAGATTACAAGTGTGACAGAAGAGTTGCTATCAAGATCAAGGATTAGTGTCATGATAGAATCTGATGCAAATGACTTTAATATCGTAAGTTAATTCAACAGCACCTGCTATTTATCGGATCATGTTCTCCTATGCAGTAAAGTTTCCATCAAACTTACTTGTAAGAAATGCTTCCCTTTTTTGAAATCCAGCGATCAAAGGCAGGAGAATTTGAGACACCTTTTTGAAGAGAAGATGAGGATTTCTCAAACATTGGCAGGGTTCTTCTTTACTTTTTCTATTCCAAAAGAATGTATATCCAACTTTTATTTCTGCTGTGATGATCCTGCAAGACAAATTTCACATTTATTAGGCTTCTTTTTTTTTTTTTTTAGACTATGATATTAAATATTCAGACAGCTGCTGCAAGCTGTTTTTCTCACTCACCCACAATCTCCTTGGTTTGGGTATTTTTTCTAATACCAACTTTGTTTACATACCACTAATCAAAAATATCCAAGTACTTCATGTTTTCTCTGTAGCCTAAAGATAAGGGAAAGCATTTAATTCACTATTCAAAATATTTCTCAACATATTCTCCTTCTTTGTTAATCCACTCTATTCAATGTTTCTCCATAGATTGTATAAATCAAGTATTATCCAGCTGCAAATTTAACTAATAACAGTTCTTGGCTACAGAGTTATTAATCTGTACTGTTGGAGAAAGAGTGTATGTGTGTGTGTGTGTGTGTGTATATATATATATATATATATAGATTTAATCTGACTTAATAATTTCAATAGGTATTTTCCACAAGTGACCAAAACATTCTCCTTTTGGCAAGGATGTTATTTGAAAGTGAATCTGATACATCTGAGGAGTTACTACAAATTGGTAAGTTTTCTTTTCAAAATGATATAGCTAAATGACTTTTCATATTTTTGTTTAAAAATAGTAAAGATTTTATTTTTACACACACACACACACACACACACACACACACATAATGAGAATTTTAGTTATATGTCTAGTCTTCATAGCCATACTCAGTAGATATTAAGTGTTCTGAGTGAAAATACAGTTTATTTTTTCAACATATTCTCCTTTATCAATACCCTTAACTCAATGCTTCTCCTTTTTGTCTTATTGCATTAAAATCCAAATGCAATGTTTTAGCATGATTTATTTTTTATTTTCAGCATCTCTATATTTGGACAACTGTACTGCTGATCTTTTGCACATAATTCTTTGTGGCTGTTTGGTATTGCCTGTCTTGCATTTGATGTTGGCCCCACAAGTTAGCTCTTCCACCCAGCACTCCTTACAAAAAGCCACCACTTCACTCATTGAGGCAATGGAAAAATTACAAATTAAACATCCCAATGAGCTTGAAGAAACAGAAGAAAGTTCTGCCAAAGACTCAGTAATTTTCTCATTTATTCACATTCCTATCTGTCACTTGACAATATTCTTTTTAATTGAAACATTAATTATCAATCATCTATTCTGAATTAATGATGTGATTGTTAACAAGCTATGCTTAATGAATGTGTATTTATATTTTTTATCCTAGAATAGTCAGCAAGAGGCATTGGTCTCTATTTGAACTAAGATAAAACAGAATTCATGTGTTTAAATAAAAATGGTGCCATTTCCTCATTAAATGGTAAGCCTCTAAAATGAGTAAACCAGTTTGTATACCTTGGTAGCAATATTTCACCTAATGAAAGCAATAACAACATAAATATAGGTAAGGCATAGACCACCAATAACAGGTTAATGACCATTTGGAAATCTGATTTCTGATAAAATGGGAATTCTTCCAAGCTGTTAACTGTGTCAGTACTATTGTATGACTGCACCAGTTGGACTTTAACAAAATACCCAGAGAAAAAGCTTGATGGGAACTACACAATACTGTTTTGAAAAAATCCTTAAAGCAGTACCTTACAAAACAGCAGTTGTACCACCATTTACCTCCTATTTTGCAAACCATCCAAGTAAGACAAGCAAGACATGCTGGGCACTGCTGGTGAAGTAACGACAAACTCATAGCAAAATTTTTCTATGGACTCCTACTCATAGATATACCAGTGTTGACTGACCAGCAAAAACTTACACTAATCAGCTCTGTACAGACACTGGATGCCATCTAGAGGACTTACCAAGAGCAACAGATGGTAAGAGGGAGTCAAGGGAATTCATCCTGTCAGTATGCCTTGATGATGAATTAAGACAAACTTTACTCTTCTGAATCCAATTTTATCATTTCTTGATTTTTAATCTTAGCTGTTCTTGGATATACAAGCCAGGAAGTGCTGAAAAACCAAGAAGAGGAAAACTCTTTCTTTTACTGAATTTTTTTTTAAGGTTTGAAAAACAATGTACCAAGTGTGTTGAACTGCAGAATGAATATATACAATCACATGTTTCATAGATCTAACTTGTCTCTTCACTACATGAATCTCACTCACATGCACACACATACACACACTACTTAGTAGCCCTCCCCTTATCCATGAAGGATATATTTCAAGTCTCTCTGGCAAATGCCTGAAACCACAAATAGTGGCGAGCCCTATATATACTATGTTTTATACATACATACTTATGATATGCAAAAATTAATAATAAAAATTATACCAATTGAGGGTTGTGTGACAGATTAGTTATCCTTTTTATGTACAACAGCAAAACTGTATGAAAAATAATTAGTTTATATTTACTTGGTTCTGTTTAATCACAAAGGAGAATGGACATTTATGATTAGAACTTTTAAAATTGAGCGATATTAGAGATGCTTTTTGAATAATTATATTTTTATATTTATGAAAATAATTTTACACTATCAAATGCTAGATCATTAATTTCTTTCCAGTGTTGAGAACATTTTAGCTCCTCCTCATACATTTCTTTGACTATAAACATTATTTGAGCCAATCGCTGGATTTAATTTGTAGAAAACTTAATTAATAATCCTAATTCCCACTTCCCTGCATAATTATGTCTTTTCTTCAAGAAAGATAATATACATACCTATGTTTCTAAAGTTTGTTGTTTTTTTTAATTAGAAAATTATACTTCCTAAATTTATTTTTCTATTAAATTTGCACATGAAAATGATTGTGTCTTATGACATAGGATGACAGCTATGTACAGAGCAACTGGGTGCAAAGCAGTAAATGTTTGACCTGGAGGGAAACAAGTTACATACCTACACAGGAAATTCATTGTGGGCTTCTTGTGATTGAAGCTGAGCATGATTGATGGAGACAAATCACATTATAGACTAGGTTTGACAATTAAAGAGCAAACTAATTTTTACCACCAGAGTTAAAATTTGGCATTAGCACATATTTTCTTCCTACCAACCATCTACCTGATTATACCCATGGCCTGAGAGATGGAATAAAGTGGTATAGAAATCATTTAAAGGTTTTTTGTACTACCATGAGGCAATCAAAACTTATCAATATATATTTTTGCTGCTGGATTCATTATCACACCTGGAAACTGAGGATACTCTTCCTTAAGGAAAACCTGTATATATGGGTGTGTATGTATGATTAAGCTATAAAACTCTGACTGTGAAAAAAAACACAGATGAGACAATTTGCGAATAAAAATTATACAAACTTATCTGGGAAAAAAAAAGTTAATAAAAAAAAGAAAAGACTAAAGGCACCCATACTATTTGAAAAAAATGAAATAATGCTACGATACCTAGCCAAAAGAAAAAATACTGGCAGAATCTGTGTGTGTGTGCATATATATATATATATATATATATATATATATATATATATATATAAACTGATATTGGGCACTCTTTATTTATGAATATAGCATAATATTTTATTAACCTTATATATAATTAATTGATATTAATTACTTCTATAAAAATGTATAATCTCTATAAATTTAAATCTTTTTGAAACTACATTTCATTTGTCTAATTTATTTATTTGTTTTTCTAACATTATTTTAAAATTTCTCTACATTACTATTGAATACCTTTTTTCATGATTTATTTTAAACCTACACAGAAATAATTTCACTACAATCTCTATACACAGTTATTACTGCCTGAGTGGTAATCATGGTTGTGTAGTTTATTTACTTGCCTACCCACTTTATGAATTTTTTTCATGAAAATTTTAAAAAGAATTTTAAATGTGTTTCAGTGTATACTAATGTTAACTGAGTTTTATTTTGCCATTACAAATCACTTTGCACTTAATTTTTATAAAATGCTTAGGTTATTATATTATGTCTTAAAGATGCAAAATCATGATGTTTTTTCTGTTTTATTTTTTCTCTGCAGCAAATATATGACTTTCCAATTTCCGTCACTGAAGAATCTTATGAATGTGTTACATATCTTCAACTCTGTCATAATTTGGTTCATGGTTCACCAAGTGACAATCTTCTATGGTTGACAAACATGAAGGAGTCTCTTCCTTTTACTGACCAAATTTCTATCTCCTTAACAAACGTATTGGCTTCCATATTTATCACACCCCAGTGTAAACACTTATCAATTAAAGCTTTGGAAAATCTGATTATTATTGCGAAAAAAGATGTCAGACAAGTAAGTCATACCTTCCTGTGGTGGATTTTTCTTTTCTTTTTGCATTCAAATAAACCTGAAAATTTGCCATGAAAAATATAAATGTATTTTTCCATTATTGTAGAGTATAGAATGAAATATATTCTTTCTTTCTTCTAATCACTTCTGTTGGTGGGAGATGAAGTCAGTAATCTGCTATTTTCCTCTCTGTTTGTTTTCTTGAGCAATTATGGAGTTTATAGCCCCATACCATCACCTGGTTTTGAATTCAGAATTTTTCCTTTTAGACCAGTTACCTTACTAAAAAGCTTAGTGGAAGAGAAGGATTTGTGTCTTTCCTAAGAGCATTAGCATGAAGAAGTTAAATGTGAACAGCCTCATCCACGATTTGATTTCAGTTCATCAAGTCCATTTCTATGGTGATAACTGATATGCTATAAATGCTTCCTTGATTCAACTTCTACTACCATACCATCAAAATCGATCTCTTATGTTATAGGCCAACATGATAGAATTGACTTTCAGTCAACTTGTGATGAAAGTGTCCATTCCCACTAGATCACCAAATTTAAGCAGCAATGAGCCTGTTCAAGACTTAAATGGGTGACCACTTAAGCAACAACAGGTATTATAAGCAACCTGAAGCCTGTGTGCCATATCTAAGCAAAACGTAGTAAATAACAACATAAAATAAGAGGTATTACTTTCAGAACAATCCTCATATGAGTGTGGTATGCAGGCACTTGTTCAGTGGTGACAAAAATGAATAGCCGGTAGTGGTGACTGTGGAAAAATTAGTATTTTATAGCTGAAAATTTGCTCTATTCAATGCTGGTATCATGCTCTTTACATTTGTTTCCATGAAATGAGATATTACTTACATTAAAGTACCATTCATAAACTTTGTATTCAACTTGTGGAATGAAAGTGGGAATAAATATCAAAAGAAGAGAAAAAGTTGAAAACGTGTTTGATACTTTGCTGATACAAAGAAATAATTATAAATCGAATAATTTATTAAAAATGTAGAATGTTTAAAAGAATCTTTCATATCAATGTTGTTGTTTGTACATGAATATTCTTGTAGCTTTCTTTATCATGTAAAATTTGATGGATGATATCAACCATATATGTACTCATTTGCATGTGAATATATTTTAGCAATCAATAAGGCAGTAGTGTTTTTGGCTCATTCAATAATGTTGAATTTATAAAAAATTTTAACTCTAGTATTTTGTATTTATTTTTGTATAGATTTATTTTTTCCTGCTGCATTTTTTCTTTTTTCAGTCTGTCATTCTTTTAATAAATTTATCCTTACCCTTGATTTATTTTGACTGTATTTTAATAAGGTATAGATTAGAACTTTTCAAGATTATCTTCTTATTGTGGCTTCTCATCAATGAAAAGCTAAATTAAGACTGATGTAAAAGATAAAAGAACCATTTTTTGTTTTAAAATAAGTGATCTCTCTTAGTTGACAAAAAAAAAGAAATGAGAAATATCTTTCTATACATGTTCATCTTGTTCTAAACAGTTAACATCCACAGTCCATTTTTATCATTTTTAAGAGTCAAGGCAGTTCAAAATGATTTAATTAAAAAATCATCCTTACATTTCTCTGCTACAACTGACTTAAACTTTCTCTCCCTATAGTCATGACTTTTAATGCCAAGTCTTCTCTGCAATTTCTCCCTATTTTTCAATTCTTACACCAAAAATACACAGCCTCATGATTCCATCTCTATTAATTTCATCAAGCTCTTTAATGTCTAATGCTTACCATAAAATCACTCTCCTCCTTCATATCCCATGTTCAGATTTGTAGTCAGTTCATCTCAACTAAAATATTTTCTTTCTTAGCTACAGATTTAATTAATACTATTGACCATATGATTCTTGACCCTCTCAAGAAACTTACTTCATTTCTAAAATTGCCCTGTCGGCTTGGGCTGTAGAATACACCGATTGCTTCTCTGCAGAGGGGTAAGACCCCCTCTCCCCACAAGTGTCCTGGATATGACACTAAACAATCTGATGATGAGGTTCCAGTGATGCTGGAGCTTTGGGGAATACGGAGCACCACTTCATTGCCATTGCTCCCAGGTCCACTCTGGCCTGGAGTAGTAGCACCTGATAGGGCCCTATCTATGGGTTAAATAGAACTAATCTGTTTACTTATGCTAAACTGAATTGTTTGAATTAGAATTGTTTGACTAAACTGAATAGCTTGAAATAGAAATTTTTTTGACAATTAAACTGTACTTACATTTAAACTGCATGCTTATGCTAAACTAAATTGTTTGAAATGGAGCTGTTTTTGACATTTAAACTGTACTTACACTAAACTGAATTGTTTGATATTGAACTGTTTTGACATTTAACTGTGTAAAGAAAATCTGTACTTATAGTAAACTGAATTACCTGAATTAGAACTGTTTGAATAAACTGAATAGCTTGAAATAGAAATGGTTTTGACAATTAAACTGTGTACTCATGCTAACCTGAATTGTTTGAAATAGAACTGACTATTTGCATAAAAATGGATTTTGCGTTAAATAACCTACAAAGGTTGATATGCCATAAAACCCAAACAATCAACCAACCATCATTTCTAAAACACTATTCAAATTCAGAATTATTAATTTTCTGACTTGTAATTTGTATCTTGATTTAAATTGTGATTAAAAAATATCAGATTAAAATTCTAAATTGAATACAAACCAACAATTAACCTAAATATTTTAAACTTGGAACAAAAAAGAAATAGCTTCTAACGAAGCTTGTACTCACATCCCATATCCTTGTCTTTCATGGATGACAGTTTAACCACTTCAGCCAAGGAAGTCTCTAGTTAATTAGGAACAGGAGATGAAGAAAAGACAAGCCAAAAATTTGATATGAAAAAGCTAGATCTAAGAAGTGAAATAATGTTATTTTGTTACTTGATGGTAAAAACAAAAACTATTGGGTGAAGATTTGGAGTTATATATGTGACAAAGATAATTGTAGATTTGTGCCTCTATCTAGCCATAGGTTTCTGTAGCAAAATTGGTTAAGGAATTGTCCATGAAAGATTTCATTAGAAGCCACTTCTTTATACAATCTAGAAATTCATGATGAAAAGCTGCACCAAAATTAAGAAAAGACTAGACAAAGAATTTATTATAAAGAAATGATTATCATCTTGTATTTACTATTTGTAGGCGAGCTATTTTTTGCCCCTGATTCTTTATCAGATGGGTAGAGAACCTGATCCTATACTCAAAAGTGGAATCCTCAAGGCCCTACCACAATTGGGTCAACACAAAGTAAGTATCTTCTAAATTATTTTAACTAAAATCCTTCAATTAACAAATAGCTATGGAAGAAAAATAAAATGTTAAAACATATTTGGTGGAGTAATATATATATATATATATATATAATGACATTTCACTCTGTATGAGCTGTTATCAGAAAATGATTTGGAAAAAACTTTGAATTTTTGGGAAAATATTAGACAATGTTATAACTGTTATAAGAAGTTGTTATTGCAATATAATTAAAAATACCAGTCATTGAAACTTTAAAATGATAATCAATGCAATAAACTTTGGTTTAATTAAAAGGTGAACTAATGTATAATCATTAAGGTGGTACTATTTCCATGGGAAACTAAATTAATACAATTTGTTCAGAAAAAAGAATCAATGCTCTTGCAATTTTAATAAGTCTTTTATAGAAACCCTAAATAGTATAATGCTGAATCATGGATGCCAAAACAGATCATATTAAAACTGATGGATGACATTTTCCTAAACAATTAAAAATAGAATGTTTTATATAACTTAATAAACTAAAATCTAAAGAACTATAAAACAAAAAATAAATATACATTAATAAAGAAAGACTTATACCGTAACCTGGTTTGATTATGGGAGCACTACCCATGTAGCATGTCTTGGGCAGGAATAACCTGTTGGAACACATCCCTCTCCAGGTCTAGTTTGAATTCTGTTTTCCTTCTCCTGAACTGGTTACCATATCAAATTTAAAGAGCCAAGTTACAACAATAACCATTACACCATGAATACCTCCAATACATTAACACCGTCAGTTAAAGTAGATTTGATGAAGATATGATGAAGAATTTCTTTGTGAAAGCAATATAATCATTGTTCATTATTTATCAAGGACAAGTATATCTTTTTTGATACTTTATATTAGGTTTATACATTGGTGTCTACCTGCCATACTTTTTTATCCTAAAGATAATAGCTAAATGAAACATTTCTTTCAAGTTTCTGTGTTTTGTATTATTTGTTCTGTATAGTGACATGAACCCAAACTTTCCCTCCTACTTTATATTGTTCTATTTTTTAATTTACTGTAGGCATGTGTTGGACCAATCCTTAAATCAATCCAAGATTTAGGCCAATTCAATCAGTTAAAACCCATTTCATTACACCTGCTTACCAAATTGTGGATGATCCAAGACCGTTGCTTCCCACAATTGCACAAAGCCTTGACTGAGGAACCAATCACAAAACAAAGTATACTTGCGACAAAATTAGAGTTTCTTTTTGCCCAAGCATCAACAATCAAAGAGATTTGCCTTTTACGGTAAGTATGATAAGGAAAAACATAACGAATAGTTTCATTTTAAGTATCTTAAATGTATTCTGAAAAGACTAATTCCAATCTCTATGTTGTATAATAGAAAGTAAGCTGATATCACAAGCTTTTCATTACCTGTTTCATTATGCATTTCAAAAAACTTAATTTTAAGAAATCCAATGTAAAACCAGGATTCTTGTTTTAATTTTGTTAAGCATGGTTTAATCTTTGTATATGGTTTGTATAGACTAATTTTTTTTTCAACAAAAACAAGAAAATTAGTTTGAGCCAATCACACGCAATTTTAACTCTTTGAATCCTTAGCCCTTCAGTTCTCAGGTACCCTGTTTCTGAACTATTCTCTAAAAAATTGAGTGTAAGACACATTCAACTTTGCTCCAAGATACAGACATCTTTGTTTTAATCCTTTCCTTTAAAGGCTGGGAATAGTTGCTATACTACACTTGTTATTATCAATATCTGATGTGTTTTCCTTGAGCTTGAAATATTGGGCTTCCAGTATCTAGTAAACTATCACTTTGTCAGAATTATTGTATAGAAAAAGTTCTACATTGCTAGTAGTTCTTAGTGAACTTTTTTTATTATACATTATTGTTAATAAATTTGATTTTTTTTTGTTCATTCTTGTAGGCCTGTGCAACATGGGGCAGACATGTTGAGTCTCCTGTCAAATATTCTCAATGTATGCAGAACTGAACAGTGTACAGCTGCTGTTTGTTTAGCTTTGCAAGGTCTTTCTGGACTGTGTGAAGCAGAGGTAAAAATTATCTTGCTACTTGTTTCTTTTGAAAAAATGAGAGGAACATTGAAGTGATTTTATGTGAAATCCTTTTTAAACTTCAAAAACCATTATTAATGCATCATTGCACCTTGCTGTAAACTGTCGCATAGTTACCAAGGACTGCTATGTTGATGAGGGAGAGGGGAAACATAAAACCACAACTAACCTCAAGTACTGAAACCTTTATTGTTTTAATCTCTCCATTCAGTTTCTTAGACTGAGGAAGTATGTGGAAATGAATAACAGACACAACATACAGAGTAGCTTGTTCTTCTCATCAATTTGAATGGGTCACTCACTCTCCATTCATGCAACCACTTGTCTCCTCATATCCTCAGCTACTAAAAAAGAGTAAATGGATTCACAGAACATTGGGACTCCACTTTTGCCTTGTATGAGCAGCATTCTCTGGCAAGTTTCCCACTACCACATAGATTGCCAATCAAGTCTGGTGATCTTGGCAAGTCCTGGTTCACTACTGTTTCTTGTTTGTGGTTCTAAATCAAACATATCTTATTACACCTGAGATTTTGAATTTAGTAAACTTGACTCTCTTGCAGCTATTGGAATTTTTTTAATAACCTATTTATTCATATCCTGTGACCATTTGCTTACAATGTTACAAAACTTCAATCATTCATTGTTAATATTCTGATGCATTTTTCTCCAGATTAAATACAAATAATAAACTATGTCAAATGCAGATTTTATAATTACCAAAAATAAAGTAAAATCATCACTTTTCTATTAACAATTCTTAAAGAGTATGTATACACAAGCAATAAATAAGCTGAGAAAACTTCAAAGACACTAAGATTTCCCTCACATTACACTGCTATATGTTTCTAGAAAATATTGCACCACCATAGTAGTATTCTTGTTTAGTTTGTTTACTGTTCTCTTTTGTTTTTCTTAGCTATATTCCCTAAACATTTTACTAATTACCAGCTGGGGGAGGGAAGTCCTCATGGCATAGTGGCTTATGTGCTGGACTGCAACATCAAAACCAAATTATTAGCTAAGGTACCCATCTATAGTAAGAGGTCAAAGGTTCAGATGGCAGCTTCTTATTTTATGTTTTCAATTGAAAATTTACACAATAGTTACAAACCATAATTGTTACTAGGAAAGATAAAACCACAAAACAGAAGAGATTTACACAAAACATTTTTTATATTATGAACTTTAAAGAAAATACTTCTTGACAAGACTCTGAAATTTTTCACAGAGTTTTGTAGAGAAGTATTTTGTTTTTAAGTTAAGTGATTGACACTTAGAAGATTTGACAGTTTAAACATTTTTGTTCTTTGTCTGGATTGTTAGTCTTAAGCCATAATGCTACGTAATTATTTTATATCTTTAGTTTAAAGAATTGCCTGTATAACTAATTGGTAGTGTTTAATTATATATGAATAACTAATTTAAGTACGACAAATATTTTTTTTTGTAAGTTTAAAAATTTTAATTCTTTACAATTATTATCTTGCAGCAATATAGCTTCCAACTGATTACTGTATATTGCAAAAGACCCACTCTCAATGAGCTTTCTTTTTCTCATGATATACCAAACCTCCAGACCCCAATCCTCGGTCACGGCGCCAAATATACCAATTATGGTATCTCTTTGCCACAACCTTGTCCGCCTCCCTCCAATCTCTCTGCTACAACGCGGGAAAAAACAGATCAAAAGTTCCTTCCAGGAAAGTGACCATGCACTGCCCTGCCCCACGTTGTGATTCTTTAAAAGTAAGGCCGATGGCCACGTCTGAAAGGAAGAGGGTTTACTGGCAGCTGAAGACTGGACTCCGAAGGGTACATATATTGCAGAACAAAAAAAAATAACTCCGATTTCTGCAGTAGACAATAAAAAAAAGATTTTATAAAACTTCAAAGTTACAGATGGCGACAAAAATCTGCGGGTGTGACGTATAATGGTCTAAGGCGGCGGCTTGACGAGGGTTAAGTTTTCTTAGCAACAAATTTTCCCAGCGGCGGACTGGCGATATATGAGTTGGCAGCGCAAAGCTCAATTCCAATCTGTTGGTCCCTGTCTGATCTTCGTCTGCTTCATCTGGAACCAAACTGCTTCGCCTCTCTGCCACCAACTTACAAGGGTCTAGGTTTTCTTAACAACAATTTATTCCAGCGGCGGACTGGTGATATCTGAGTTGGCAGCGCAAAGCACAATTCCAATCTGTTGGTCTCTGTCTGGTCTTCGTCTGTTACGTCTGGAACCGAACGGCTTCGCTCTCCTGCCACCAACTTACAAGGGTCTAGGTTTTCTTAACGACAATTTATTCCAGCGGCGGACTGGTGATATCTGAGTTGGCAGCGCAAAGTACAATTCCAATCTGTTGGTCCCTGTCTGGTCTTCGTCTGTTACGTCTGGAACCGAACGGCTTCGCTCTCCTGCCACCAACTTACAAGGGTCTAGGTTTTCTTAACGACAATTTATTCCAGCGGCGGACTGGTGATATCTGAGTTGGCAGCGCAAAGTACAATTCCAATCTGTTGGTCCCTGTCTGGTCTTCGTCTGTTACGTCTGGAACCGAACGGCTTCGCTCTCCTGCCACCAACTGCTGAGTTCGAAAATCAGCCTGTTTATATAATAATTGCCAATATTCTGGGTAGGTTCTGACTGAGGCAGGGGTGATCTCCATAACGTCATCAGAAAGGGTCCAACCCTCTTTTCACTACTTCCACAGAGTCGTCTCTCTCACTACCCTTGTAGTGAGGACTACGGGAGGATAACTTTCCTCCTACCAACATAGTTTCTCTCATTTTACTGCTTATGACATCATCATGCCAGACAGCCTTCACACCATCAACAAAGATTCCCTTGTTCACCTTTCAACACCCTTTCTCCCTGTCACTGCAATCAGGTGAGAGACACAGGTCACAGGTTATCTTCCCCGATTGTCAAATTTCTAATTTTCATTTTTTTTTTTTTCAGGCTTGGGAACCGTTCATGATATCCTAAAACAACATATTTTTTTTCTTTCTTCCTCGATTCGCGATTTTACTTGTAACCAACTTGGCCACCCTCATTACCTGTCAACATCTTTCCATTTTCTGTTTTGACTATTGTCAAAAATTCTTTTTCAGAATTTTCAATTCTTTTTCCCAGACATTTCAATTTTTACACTTCTTGGCAATTATATTTGGCTACTCAACTTTTTTTTGGTTAACCCCTCACGTACCGCCATCGACCAATATTGTCATAATGAGGAGTAAATTCTTTTTACACTAAAATCTTCCTCTTGGTTCAATAAATATGCCTACCTAATTTAGTAGTAGGGCAAAGAAATTCTTCTCCTGTTATAAGTGATTCTATCTGTAAATATAAATCTCTTGAAAATGTATTTGCCATAAAGTAATGCTCTCAGACAGAATTTTTTAAGCTAACTAAAAACTATTTTAATCAAAATTATATGATGAATGCACAAAAGTTTTTATTTGAATTTCTGAGATGAGGAATTATCATTCTATACACTGATTTACTCAGACTAGTGTCCTCATCATGTTTGCTATAATCACCACATTTCAACTACTGAGTCCTTTAACCTTGGAAGATACAACAGTTGAAATGTTATGATTATAACAACAAAGGTGAGGACACTAGCCTGAGTAAATCAGTTATTAAGTTAGAAACAAAAAAATAATTTTGATGCAGCACTGATTTCATTTAACATACACTCATACACACATTTTTGTTATACTACTTATGATTTGATTATTTTTCCATCTGTAGGTAGTAAGTATTCAGAGCGTATGGAAATTACTCTCAACTCAACTGGCTAACGACAAGAGGTAATATTTTATTAATACATCTATATTCTATTTCCTCAACAATTATTTCTACAAAGGTTGATATGCCATAAAACTCAACCAACCAATCAACAATTATTTCTATTATTCTTTATTTTGACTCCTATTTTCTGTCATCTTAATTTTTTACTTATTTCTTTTATTGCCACTATCTCAGGCCATAAGTCTATGAGAAAACAGTAAATATTAGAAATAATAATAAAGAATATGCTCCTAACAAGATTCAAGCTTACTTTCTCTTTTGTCTTTAGGAAACCTGCTTAAATGCATTTGCTGCTTTTAACCATTTGTTGGCAAAAACCAAAATCTAACTTTTAAAACTCATTCTGTACTCTTTTCTTGATTGCTCTTGGTGTTATATTTGCTATTATTGTTTTTTTACATTAGTAATATTCATGGCATTTTGTATTTATTTTTATTTTCAGAAGAATTATTGTCAACAATTAATTTTGATTAATATTTTCTTTTATCTTAATCTTTTTCTTTTCTATGCTTTTTGTATCATGACAAACAGATTACTTGTATCCAAAGCAGAAGGAATAGATACTCTGATCCTAGATGGAAGTATCAGTCCATATATAATGCTTAGTGTAACTGGAAATGGAATTGGTGACCTGAGTTCAAATCTTGGATGAGGCTGTTTGAATTTCAATTTGTGCTAATTCCTAAAGGCATTTGTTTTCCCCCTTCAGCTATTAGATAGTAGGACAGACTTAGTTCTTTAGTCTTCATAAGGCAACCAGTTGAGAAGAAAACTCTGAATTCAGACCAGCTGTACTCTGCTTAAAAATTGACCTTTTGTCACATCCATGTCAGAGAGGCTGGGTAAATACATGCATAAATATTAAAATCCTGTTGGATCGCCACCAGAATATTACTTTGGTAATTCAAATAATGAAAGGTAGACACAGGATTGTAGACACTTTTAGACCAATACCCTTGGGAAAGGTATGAACCCATTATCCTCCCAGCTATAGGTTAAATAGTACCACTACTCTTCTTCTTGCGGGATGAATTTGGCATTAAATAACCCAAGAAGGTTGATATGACATTAAACAACAAAAACAAACAAGATTGTAGAATTAATATATTTACAATTTACTGTAATTTAAGAGACAAAAGAATTTTGTAAATAAGTTATTATTAGTGATGACTAAATTAAGTAGTGTTTTTATCACAGTGTAACAAGTCACTTAACATTCATAAAAATGTAACATATTGACTGACTGGTCCTTCATTGAAATAAGATAAAGGAAATATATAACTTTTTTGGCAGAGAGAAAAGTTATGTCTGCTCTTTTTGAATGCCATGAGTTAAGGTTAAAGAGGGTGTAACAACATACTTGAAAAAAAAAACAAGGACAGATAACTTGTTAACACAAAAAGTAACTTTGGTTAGTATAATCCCTACACTCCAATCTTTTTTTATGGGTACTATGCTAGTAGATTTCTGTTATAAACTGATATTAGTTTCTAGAATAATCTCAGAGTTCTCCGATACTCATACCACTAAGCAAATCCTGAAAATGGAAAATGATTTTGCTTCATATCTTAAGATGGAATTATGATAAATATCTATTTTTATTATTTATAATTTACTAGAAAAATTTTTGTTTTTAATTTAATTATTTGTTCTCTCTCAGACCTGCCGTGACTATCAAGATCTGTGAGATGTTTTCCTTGGTACCACAATTAGCTGTTGAAAATGAAGCCTTTGAGGTAAAAAGCAAATTCTTGATAATTCTTTAGAATTATTTTATTATTTAATGATATTTATCATATTTTATATAAAATTTCACTATTTTCTTTCAAAACAAATTAAATATTGTATTTACATAGAAGAGAACAAGATTATCATATTGTTGGCATATATTTTAGTAGAATTATTTTTATCATGAGTAGCAAAATGGAAACTGGAATTGGTGAGCCAAGCTTAAATTCCAGCCATGACTGTTTTCATCAATGCTCTTGGGAAAGGTATGAATACATCTATTCTGAAAGCTATGGATAAAATAATAGGAAAGACTAGGCTCTCTGATTTTGGTCAGCAAACAATCTAGAAGAGAGAGAACTCTGAAATCAAAATCATGAGCCAAAACCCCTAAAATCTAATCATGGTGAAGTATTCAAAAGCAGACTCTAACTAGTGACTGGAGCATCTTGCCAAGATGCTACAATTTCTACAGCAGCTGATTGTCTCAGACTGTCTGTGCAAAAGCATAGACAGTCTCAACTATGCAAGTAAAGATTCTGATGGTCTGTGCAACTTCTCCAGCACTTTCATCTCTTGTTTCATCCTAGTTTTCTCTCTATTCAAAGGACAAGGAAATTGAGAACATTATCATCAATGAAATAGCTTCATTGTTTTGTCAACTTGGTTCTAATAAACTGATTGGCTTGATTGTGAAGACCAGCCTCAGGACCTCTGATTTAAAAGATCATAGCACTTTAGAGTAATTGATTTAAAAAAAAATAAAATGAAAAACATCTCTCAAAATACATGGGATATGTAACTTGCAATGATAGTTTATAATATTCAAGCAACAAATGGGCAAAAATTTGCCAACAAACAAAAACTGTTTTATCTTGACAAATCTTATAAATAAGATTTATAATAAAACTGCTTTTTAATCATTCTGTAAATGTAAGAGATTTTTTAATAATTTTATTGCTGTAAGGAGAACAAGATAATAAACTGAATTTTCTTATGAAAGTATGTTACTTTTAAATAACACTACATTTTAATACTAGAGTTGAGTCAAAAGTTTTGCAATATTTTAATATATGCTATTTTGTAGCATATATATCGCATGAGTGACTGAAGCAGTTAAAGCTGTGAAAAGGTAACTCCTATGGTTAGTATTTATCATGGTAGTTGGTGTGCTGATGCATTGTGCATTGCTTCAATGTGTATGTGATTTGAAAGCTGCACAGAAGAAAATGCAGCATTGGAACTAAATTGACTGATACTATAACACCGCAAAACATCTAAAGATATTTGTTGGTAAAAGGTGAAGGCACAGTTGATCACAGTACATTAACCAGAGAGTTCAAGAAATTTTATTTGAGTTGTAAGAACCTTGAGGATTAAGCAAGATCTGGTAAAGTTAAAACCATGTATTCCATGCTCCCAGCCATAAAGGCAGAGAGTATTGGGCAAGCTCAGCATCTCATATTCTAGTATGGTTCATCACCTTCATGACCTCAACAGAAGCATCTGGAGTTGCTGAATTTTGTTTCACAGTAAAAGAAATAATATACGAAACCTCACATTTACCACCCCTCAAACATTACCTGATAAGCGCTTGTGTGATTGATCAAGAGCCATTGTTGGGAACCAATCAGAGCATACAAGACATACAACATTAGGTTCTGTTTTGGGGTACAAATACAAACACAAGAGACAGCTCCCTCTTAGATATGCTGCAGACCATCCAAATAGATGTTAACACACCAGCAACTTATAAAAGTCAATGACAATGTTACCCAGTTGGATGGGGCTGTAGAATACACCGACTGCATCTCTGCAGAGAGGTAAGACTCCCCCAATGATTGTCCTGAATATGGCACTAAACAATCTGATGGTGAGGTTCCAGTAATGCTGGAACTTTGGGGAATGTGGAGCACCTCTTCATTGCTATTGCTCCCAGGTTCACTCTGGCCCAGAGTGGTAGCACATGGGTTAAATAGAACTAATCTGTGTACTTATGCTAAACTGAATTGTTTGATATAGAACTGTTTTTGACATTGAAACTGTACTTATGATAAACTGAATTGTTTGAAATAGAACTGTTTGACTAAACTGAATAGCTTGAAATAGAAATGTTTTTTACAATTAAACTGTGTACTCATGCTAAACTGAGTTGTTTGAAATAGAATTGATTATTTGTTTAAAAATGGATTTTGCATTAAATAACCTACAAAGGTTGATATGCCACAAAATCGACCCAACCAACCAACCGATGACAATGTAAGGTTGACCACACAGAAACAACAGACATTTAACAACCTAAATGACAAGATAAGTTTGCTGGCATATTATTTTGCAACTTATTAAGTTCACTTAACAACTCTTGCTCTTCATTAATTTTTACACTTTACTTTTTGTATTACGTTTGTAATTGTTATTTTGTTGAAGTATCGTCTCCTGTTTCTTTGCCACTTCCTTTTATGCTTGTTTTGTCCATCTAATTGCTACAACATTAGCAAAATATTGCAAAAATTTTTGACTCACGTTTGTGTATCAAACATTCACAACCTTTCTTTTAAGGAAATAGTTCTAAACAAAGATGTCTATGCCCTTGGCTAAAGTGTGAATGGGATTTTTTAAAACCCACTATCAGGTATATGAAAAGACAAAGAGTGAATGTTTCAAAAGGTTAAACTTGACCATATCATTATAAATGCTTTCTATTGATAGAAATATTTAAGTAGGTCTTCTTAAATTATACTTACATTGGCTAATTTTCTTTCTTTCAACTTCTTCAGAAATTCTATGGTGATGTTGTAAGTATGCTATGGATCCTGACACAACGATTTGGGGCTGTCACGGCTAAATTGACTGATACTGAGGTCAGTGCTGCAGCATTCAGAGCTCTGGCTGCATTCAAGGCTGAAGATTTCAATATTAACCATTTCCCTCCAAAGGTGACTTCTTTTTTTTTTTAATTTGTACTTTTCTCACATTAAAACTCTGTGGCAGACTTTTTAAGAAATGTTATGCTAGTAATTTAATTGCTTTTTTATAAGTTTGTGCAATATTTAGTTTTGATATTGCTAAAAACAAAACACAAAAAATACTCATGAATTTTGTTTAATTCATTAAATGATGTAAGTAAAATTTCCCTACACTCAGCTACACCTTTACTTTTGTTTTTTTCATTAGACTCTAAACTTCTTGATGTATATATATATAAAAAATATTCAACCCAAATCATAGCTGAGATATAAAACAATAAATCCAATTGTTAAAAACTGAACAAACCAATCCATTAGGTAATTTTTATTACAATCAAAATAATATGTTAGAAAACTTCTTAATGTCATTAATCTATTACTTTAGATAATGATTACAAAAAAATCATTCCCTTTCTTTTAGTCCTATGACTTAGGAGATCATTTGGGTATCATGTCAGGTTCCTTCACGTCATTTCTTAAAGCAATGAGGGATGGGTTAGTCAACAACGCCCAAAAAACTACACTAAGTTAAAATGAAATAATCTTCAAGTCATATCAAGTTAGAAATGAATCAGTATATAAGGATGGATATTTACCATAACTTATCAAATTATTTGAAGTATCTTGCCAAGTATTTCCCTTCATAGCATTTCTCAAGTCAATAGAGATTACTTTAGTGATCTCCAAGTAACATGCAACTAATTATGCTAGGTTGGTAACCAACAGGAAATAAAATCACTGACTTGGCCTATATTTTGTTCTTTAGAACTTCAAAAATGACTTCATTTTACTTAACATTGTAGATTTCAAAATATAATTGATACTATAGATAGTATTTGTTATGATGTCATACAGCCCAAACAGCTAGAATTTTGTAAACAACTAATTGAAATGACAGAAACGTATACCAAAGCTGCCTAATGACAGAGGACACTGTAAACAAATATATTTATATTTCGAAATTCAAAATAGGAATATTAAGGGTGCATGGGTAAATGTTATGGTAGAAAAAAACTGCTCAAGATACGTATATGTGTGGGCTTGCAGATTTGAGTAGGGGAAGTTACAGACCCAGAAACAAAGATGAATGAAGAAGAGTGTTGGGTCATTAGGGACTGGAAGGAAAGGGTAGCAGTTCAGGTCCAATTGGAGACTGAAAAGAGATAATGAAGTTTTATACTTTAATAAAAAGTAACTTCAATTCCACCTTTCTAACTAATATTTTAAACAAAATATCACTTGCTCGGTTGGCTGGGGCTGTAGAATACACCGACTGCACCTCTACAGAGGGGTAAGATCCCCACCCCATGAGTGTCCTGGATATGACCCTAAAAAACCTGATGGTGAGGTTTCAGTGATGCTGGGGCTTTGGGGAATGCGGAGCACCCCTTCATTGCCATTGCTCCCAGGTCCACTCTGTCCTGGAGTAGTAGCACCTGATAGGGCCCTATTCATGGGTTAAATAGAACTAAACTGCATATTTATGCTAAACTGAATTGTTTGGATTAAAACTGTTTGACTAAACTGAATAGCTTGAAATAGTAATGTTTTTGACAATTAAACTGTGTACTCATGCTAAACTGAATTGTTTGAAATGGAACTGACTATTTGCATAAAAATGGATTTTGCGTTAAATAACCTACAAAGGTTGATATGCCATAAAACCCAAACAATCAACCAACCACTTCTCCAAAGACAACTACTCAAAAAAAATAGGTAAATATGAGCATATAATGAACATGATTACCTGAACTCAAAGCCTAAAATAACCCTAGACAGGTTGACATGTTGCTAAATAAAACAAACAAAAATACTTGTGTAACATATTAAAGTGTTCTTGATGTACAGATCTTGGATTACCAATCCAGCAATCAAAAAGGTTGAAGATCATAAAACCACATTTTATGTAAGCAGTGATTCAACAAGCAAAAAAACAAATTTTTCTCTTCTTACAAATAAGGCAAAAAGATTTTAAAATTTTGGCCGTTTTCTTTTGCCATCTTATTGTAAAATAGATAAAAAATAATATATAAAAAAAATGGATGAAAATGAATAATGGATTTTACTCCATTAAACTCTATAAAAGTAATGTTTATTAAAAAAAAGCTGTAACCTAAATAATAGCAATTGTACTTATTTTTGTTGCTTTGAATTTTTAAGGTTACTGAAGATTTTCGTTTGCAAGCAGAAGCAATGGTTAAATTAAAGAAAGAAGAAAACCCAGACATAACAGTTGAAAGTCTTCTCCCTGTTGTTCCTGGTGTTTGTTATGTAAGACTTATTCGAACACTTCAATCAGAAATACAGTTGAATGGTAAGTTAGTGTTATCTGTACAATAAAATTTTTTGAGGTAGCCTTTATTAAACTCATTTAATTGGTTAATATTACATACTTTTTTCTTTTATGTGTGTGTATATATATATATATATATATATATATATATATATATATATATTGTTTCAGTTTGACACGTTCAGATGTACAAAGTAATTTAGTGACAACTTATATATTGATAGATTTGCAATTAATTATAGTATAAATGCTATAAATAGGATGTGACTTGATATTGATTCAATGGCTGACAAAGATGGCTTTAAAATGAGTATTTATTAGATCAAAATTATCCTGATTTGACACTGCTAATCTTTTTGCAGATTTTTGAAGAATAGATGAATTATTTTCAGAAAATTTTCAAAATAGAGGCTATGTTCAAACAAGTCATATATAAAAAACAAAACATGATAGTTTGATCAGTGATTGTTTCTTCTTTGTTTTTAATGGCATATCAAACTTTGTAGGTTATTTAATGCCAAAACCATCCTTGTAGAACAACAATAGTGTGCTATTTAACCTATATCTGTGGGGATAAGTGTTCATACCTTTCCCAAGGATATTAATCCAAAAATGAACATAATAGCATAACTAGAGTTTGAACTTGCCTACTATGATGTTGTAGTCCAGCATGTTAGCCACTACACCATGAGGATTCCCCCTCAGCAATTGTGTGTCATAGTGCAATAATATGAAAACAATAAAGCACACACTATGATATTTTGCAAAATAACTTTTACATGATCCTACACCACTGTGGCCTCCTTGTGATATTTCTATACATTAACATTGAATTGGTCAATGAGCAGCCCCTAAGAAAATGCCTTGCATTGAGCTACTATTAAAAAGACAAAAATGTCACTCTGTCAGTGTACTGTTGGAAACAGAAATGTCACTCAGCTTGCAAAAGGTTTAAATTTCACTTGTTTGAATAATAATAAATTTCTCCATTTTTTAAATTTTTTAAAATTTTTTAATTTTTTTTTTTTAAGAAAAAATCTCAACTTCATTTCTTCTTACTTATTCAACCTTATCTGTTTTCTTTCTTTCAGCTTATGAACATTTTTTAAATTCCCTTGTCAATCGTGAAGTTGAGAATCTTCCACGTGGAATTTATCATTCCTCTTATCGAAAAACCCATGTAGGTTCATTCAACCATGAGAAGGCTGTCAGTGAAATCCCCCCTTTATTGCTGAACCAGTATGAAGGCATAAAACAACCTGGACTTCGACCTGGACTGGCTGGTAATGTACAGATTGTAACAATTTCTTACATTGCTAGCTATCCACCTTTTTTAGTAGTTAGTTATTTCTTTTGTTTTTGTATGTATTCAATTTGCTTCTGTTTTCAATGGATAGTGAACTGCTGACCTTAAAAATTGCATACAAATTTAGAAATGATTAGAACCTGCTTAAATCACTGTTATAAAAAGCAGTTAATAATTTTCTGAACTTTTTCATATCTTTTTCAAAATTCACAATAAACCCTATTGGTGGTTTAGAATACACTGATTGTAGCAATTTATGCTAAAATTTTTAATTTTTTAAATGTGATTTAGTATATATAAAAGTTGGATTTTTGAATAGAACTCATTGAGAAAAAAATGCTTTTTGAATTTTTTAAACCTATTGAACAGTTGCCAAGTAATTTGGATTTTTCTTCTGTACCAAATTAGACATTTTTAAACATAAAAACACTCAGGATTTCAGACCTCCAAAAATACTCTTTCATAAATGGAATCAATTTTCTCCACTATAACTAATGATATGTTCATGAAAACTCACATAGTAATAGTTTTCAATATAGGGAATAATATGGTGGTGTTCCTGACCATTGTATATCCAAGATGGTAGCCCCAAAATTCACATTTTGTTGTCATAGGAACAGAAAAAGGTCATTATCTAGATCAGATCACTATCAGGTTTCTTTTTGTCCATAGGAGCCACAAATATCAATAAATAATATCAACTAATTTTAATGATGACCATTTTTAATTAAATTTTTTTTAGAACAGTAAACATAGTCATATTACATGTCAAATAAAAGCTCTCAGTGAGTAGGTTAACATAAGGATCATAATAATTCATTTGAATCAACTTAAAAACAACAACATCCAAAAAACAGATCTTCCATTTGTGACCAAGTTATTTTTGCATGATACTAACAAAAAAAGAAAGAAATCATTGGACCCTCTTAAACCTATTTACCTCAATTTACATGTTTGCTAATTTTGTTTTTTGTTTCCACTAAAAAAACTATTCCCTATTTGCTGTGTTATTTACTTAAATACATTGGTTGAGAATATTTTTTCCCATTTAACTCTTTCTCTGGTAGCAAAAAACAATAAAACAAAATGAAAATTAAGTTTCTAAAAAAAAATGACTGTAGAAGTTATTTTCTGGAATTCAACTTGCATAGAGAAATGAAAAACTCATTCTCAGGCTAATTTCTTTCAAGATCAATAAAACCACACAAAAAGAAAGAGTATATATTATTTTTTCAACCATTATAAATATTTAACGTATTTTATTCTCACATAAGTGAGAATTTTCTTGGTTACAGAACATACAGCTCAATAATTTTTGTAATTTTCATAGCTAACTTCAGAAATTTCTTCAACTTCAAATGAAAATTACTAGTAAGTTTTAAAAAATGTTCTTATAACATTCATACTAAAAGATGCCAAAAACATTATTAACCAACATCTGAGAATTGGAGTTTGTCAAAGAGGCTTTTTAAATGTGTTAAATGATACATCATTATGAAAATTTATTTGGGCTCTAAGTAAAGTAAAGTTGGCGACTGTGGTCAAGGGCGACCAGAAGGCTCCCTTTTCAATAGCTACTACACCAAGGTGTAGGGGAGTGTGCTACTCCTTTCCCTGGATTGCTCCACTTTATCCTTGATATGTACCTTATATTGCTGAGTGTTAAGCAAGGAGGTATCAAGTACCATTTTTAAAATCTCTGGTATGACGCAACCGGGGATTGAACCCAGGTCTCCCAGATGATTGGCTCCCAGATGATTGGCGAGCACTCTACTCACTAGGCCAATAAAATGTTACAAAAATATTCTTTGAGGTTTCACTAGAATTTTATTTTGAAATGAGTGTCACTGCCAGCAACCTAAAAAATTTGTCGCATATCTGAAATTTTTCCAACTTGAAATGAAAATTAATAATGAATTAAATATATTTTTTACAAAATGCATACCAAAATATACATAAAACCATTATTAACCAAAATCCAGGTGTTGAAAAGTGATATCTTTATTTTCAAAACTTTTTTAGTCAAATTTGACAGATGATAGTTGGAAAATGCAACTTTCTTATTTCATAATATCACATATCAAATTGAAGAACTATTCAGCTTCTATTTTGTCAGTAAATTTGATGAAAATATTTTTAGGGATTTTGCCAGGATTTTATTTTGAAATGAGAGTATCCATATGAACCACATCAAAAAACTGATTCTTAGCTAAACATGCTAAAATTAGCAGCACTGCAGTTTTTATTTTGTCATTAAATAGTAACTTTATAATTATTATTTTATCAAATTAAAGATCTCTTTCTGTGCTATTTAATGATATAAGTTTGACTGTAATAAAATGTTTGGCTGTGAGCTTACAAGGATTTTTCTGCAGGGAGTAAGCCTCAAACCTTGAATCGCCCTGTCAGCTGGGGCTGTAGAATAGGCTGACTGCACCTCTGCAGAGGGGTAAAACCCCCCCAACGAGGCTACCTGTTGGCCGTGGGTGGCGACCCGTGATGCTTAAGGATGGGATCCTGGTGGTTGAGCAGTACTTGGCCTGAAAATCGAGTGGTCAAGTCTCTTGCAACACACCACTTTGGCCCTTACTGGGCTAGACGGGCGGTCGGAGAGGCCCGATCCGATCAATCGGCTGGTCATGACAGTACTCTCTTAGATTTTTTTTTTTTTTTTAAATCTAAATGAGGACGATGGCTGTAGGGTCAATCATGCTGTGGAAAGACTTGTAGTCCTTTCTGTCCCTGGGGAAGTAGTTATCTTGGGAACGAAAACCCAGGGACAAAAAATTAATTCGTCTATCACCAGCATGAGTATACTGAACATGTAGCCCTGGTGTTGCTAGGCGAATGGGTTTCCTTCTAGGCACATCCCCATATGGGGCTCCGAGGTGGGTGGGGAGCATGTTCAATGAAACTCATCCAACACTTTTATGGCTTCTGTTAAAACAAAAACCCAAGCAAAAAGACCTCATATTGAATGTGATTCAGACAATGATGAGCCATATCCAAGGTTTGTCATTCTAGAATCAAAAGAAAAACTACCGCTAACAAAAATATCCCCCTTCATCATAGAAAAAAGTATTTCAGCTCTAATATCACCCAAAACCGTAAAAAACTTGAAAAATGGAACCATCCTTATAGAGGTGACAGAAAAAAAACAAGCTGAAATAATATTAAAGCAAAAAAAAATCCACAACATAGACATAAAAGCTTACCCCCATGAGAGATTAAACACCTCTAAAGGGGTGATAAGAAATGGAGAGCCATCATTATGCTCAATAATGGAAATTAAAAATGAACTAAAAAAACAAAATGTAATAGACGTCAAAAGGATAACAATCAAAAAACAAAATGAAATAATTGAAACCAATACCTACATTCTAACCTTCAATAACCCAAAACCCCCTTTAGAAATAAAAATAGGCTATACAGTGGTTAAAATTGAGACATATATCCCAAATCCCAGAAGATGTCATAACTGCCAGAAATATGGACACTTGAAGCAGCACTGCACAAGAAAACAAGTGTGTGTTAAATGTGGAGAGCAGGAACCAAACCACATAGAGGAATCCTGCAAAAACAGCCTAAACTGTAACAATTGCAAAGGGAATCATAGAGCTGACTAAAAGTACTGCAAAATCTGGGAAAGGGAAAAGGAAATTATCAAAATGAAAATCACCAAAAACATTACCTTTCCTGAAGCAAGAAGATTCATAGAAAATCCCTTTAACAAATTAACTTTCTCACAGGTAACCAGGACTCCCTCAAACCAAGTAGAAAACGAAGCAAAAACACAAATAAAAACAATAAAAATAGAAGAAGAATTAACAAATTTAATAAATGACCTACATGAACTAATCAAAACCCTTAAAAATATTATACCCAATGTACAACTAACTCCAACTGACAAATCAAAAAACATCCCTTCAACCTCTAGCCAAAAAAATGAAACGCTAACGATCAAAAACAGAAACCGATCAACCTCAAGAACCAGAGAAAAAGAAGAAAAACAAAAACCTACTCAACACACCCCTACAAAAATCAAAAATAAATCCAGAAACATAGAAAGTATGGAAACCGAAATGGACTCGACACCTAAAATTGAAAATACGAAAATTAAATAATACACCCCAAACCCAAGACACACACTGCATAAATAGTTATAGCCAAATACCAAAATACCCACAAGATAATCCAATGGAACTGTCGTGGCTACAAGGCAAATTACAACGAACTCCAGCTGTTAATAACTGAACAAAATCCTACCATTATATGTCTCCAAGAAACATTCAAAAAAAGCAATGATAAAACAAACATGAAAAATTATGAGCAATACGACTACATACATGACACGGGACTAAGAACTTCGGGTGGTGTATCAATCCTAATAAGGAAAAACATCCCCTAAAGCAAAATCAACATCAGCACCCCCCTACAAGCAGTAGCAATTTCAGCAACTTTACACAAAACCACCGCCATCTGCTCTCTATACATTCCACCTCAAGACCCTATAAACGAAGAACAGCTAAATAACCTAATAAATCAACTCCCTAAACCATATATATTGATGGGAGATTTCAATAGCCACAACATTTTGTGGGGAAGCAGGACAACGAACAAAAGAGGTCAGACCCTTGAAAAAATCATTAATAACAACAACCTATGTCTCCACAATCGGAAAGCTCAAACCCACCTAAGCTCATCCTCAGGTACATTCTCTGCTATAGATCTAACACTCAGCGATCCAGCCACCTTCATAGAATATAACTGGAGGGTACATGAAGATTCCTGCGGCAGTGACCACTTTCCAATCATAATAGAAAATACTAAACCAGGAAAATCAGACCCACAAACAGTCTCAAAAACCCCATGATGGAACTTCAAAAAAGCAAACTGGCAAGCCTACAAAAAACTATGCCTTGACACCCTAATCCCAGAAACAAATACAAACCAAGAAGAACCTATAATACATTTCACAAACACCCTAATTAATATAGCAAACAAAACCATACATAAACTACAACATCCCCAAAACATAACAATCCCTGGTTTATGGAGGAGTGCAAAATTATGATCAGAGAACGCCAAAGAATCCTCAGGAAATTTAAAACCAACCCTTCATCAGAAAATCTAGACAAATATAGACAACAAAGAGCTAAAACTAGACGCACAATTAAAGAAGCTAAAAGGTCCTCCTGGAGAAACTTCACTGCAAAAATAAACTCAAATACTAATCCCAAAACAATTTGAAACTTTGTAAAGAAAATATCAAATAAAACTGTCCACACTCCTATAAATCATCTCTCCTTAGGAAGCACAAAAGCTTTGAGTGAAAAACAAATAGCTAATCTGATGGCAGAAAACTTTGCCCAAGCATCATCTACCAAAAAATATTCCAACAAATTCAACTCCATCAGAATCAAAGAAGAAAAGAACAAAATAAAGTTAACCTCTGACGATACTAAATGCTACAACCAACTTTTCACTCTAGATGAACTCCAAAATTCATTATCCAAATCCAATAACTCAGCTGCTGGTCCAGATGAAATCCACTATACATTTCTTAAAGAATTACCTTCAATTTCCCAGAAATATCTCCTAAACATATATAACAATATCTGGATCTCAGGCAATATCCCTACTTTATGGAAGCAAGCTACAATCATCCCCATCCTCAAAAAACAAAAAGACCCAACAAATCCCACCAGCTATAGGCCCATAGCCCTAACTAGTTGTGCATGCAAAACTTTAGAAAGAATGATAAACCAAAGACTAATATGGTTTCTTGAATCAAATAAACTGCTCTCAAACCTACAAGCAGGTTTCAGAACAAAAAGAAGCACAATGGACCAGGTGGTTCATATAGAAACCCTAATCAGAGAAACATGCATAAAAAAGGAACACCTGCTGGCAGTCTTTTTTGATCTTGAAAAGGCCTATGACACAACGTGGCCATACGGAATTCTCAAAGACCTTAAAAACTTTGGGTTACAAGGTAGACTTCCCATCTTCATCCAAAACTTTCTTGAAGACCGATTTTTCAGGACACTGATTGGCAGCACATACTCTGATTTGAAGCCACAAGAGGTGGGAGTTCCTCAGGGCAGTATTTTATCAGTATCCCTATTTATAATAAAAATATGTTTAACATCCTGCCTCCCTCCAGAAATCAAAGGGTCATTATATGTAGATGACTTCCTCATCTGCTATAATTCCAAAAACATGACAACCATAGAAAGGAAAATACAACAATGCATAAATAAAATCCAAAAATGGACCACAGAAAATGGATTTAATATTTCAAATAGTAAAACAAAATGTGTACACTTCTGTCAAATCCACAAGATGCACAACCACCCTAAACTTACATTAAATAACACTGAAATACCCATAACAGATGAACATAAATTCCTTGGCATTATCTTTGACTCTAAATTATTATTTATCCCACATATAAAAAAGCTAAGAATAAAATGCAATCAAGCCATGTAACTATTGAGAGCCATAGCCCACACAGACTGGGGTGCTGATAGAAAGACCCTTATCAAGCTATATAGATCTCTAATAAGATCAAAACTTGACTATGGCTGCTTCATATACGGAGCAGCCAGAAAATCCTACTTACAACGACTGGAAACAATACACCACCAAGGACTTCGCCTCACTTTAGGGGCCTTTAATACTTCCCCAAAGGTAAGTCTATACATAGAAGCAAACGAACCCCCTCTCTATTTAAGAAGACAAAAATTAGCACTACAGTACTTCATCAAACTCATCTCCTGTCCACAAAATCCTGCTTATGACTACACCGGCAAAACAAAATATAAAAACCTGTATCAAAATAACCCCCAAAAAATCAGACCTTTTAGCTTAAGAATTAAGTGACCTCCTCAACGAAATCAAAATCAACACTAAAATAGTACACCATACCATACTCTCCAAAATGGCACCATGGACCATAAGGCAACCAACTATAAACTTAGAACTGGCTAAGTTACCCAAAACAAAAACACACCCCATCACTTATCAAGAGAAACTCATAAAAATACAAAATAAGTTCCCAGATCACTATCACATCTATACAGACGGATCCAAACAAGGAAAAAAAGTAGGTTGTGCTTCTATTTCTCAAAAAAAAGAAACCCTAAAACGCCTACCTAATGAAGCTTCAATTTACAGTGCAGAAACCACAGCCATTGATCTAGCTATGAATATCATAGCAAATCATAAAGCTTCCAAATTTATCATATACACAGACTCCAAATCAGTCCTGCTAGCACTACAGAACAGAGATACATCATCCCCCTTGATCACAAAGCTCCTAAACAAACTAAACACCCTCTCAAAAAATAATAACATCATATTCACCTGGATACCAAGTCACATTGACATCCAAGGAAATGAAAAAGCAGACAAAGCTGCAAAAAAAGCTCTTCAAATTGATATGTGCAAATCAAAAATCCCATATACAGATCTAAAACCAACCATAAAGAAATTTATATCAGACAAATGGCAGAAATCATGGGACAATCAGACCCAAAACAAACTCCATGAAATACAAGAAGCTATCGGAGAGTGGCCAACAGGCTACAGAAGAGAAGAAGTAATACTTGCTAGATTGCGTATTGGGCACACCCACATTACTCATTCACACCTGTTAAAAGGGGAGGATGCCCCAGTGTGCCCATCATGCAAAGTACAACTCACAACCAAACATATCCTTCTAAATTGTAACAAACTTAAACATATCCGTACTAAGTACTATCAAGCAAGAAACCTGAGGGACATCTTTAAGAATACAAACCCTGAAAACATTTTTAATTTTCTAAAAAAAAGCAACTTTTTCAGCAAGATATAACCAAACATCTCTATAGAACTGCTACTTTAATGACTGAAATTCAAAATAACCTTTTTGGCATTAAATGACCCACAGGGGTTGATATGCCGTTAAACAAAACTCAAACTCAAACCTTGAATTCCGATGTTTTTGGCAGGGAATGTGCATTGCACCTAACTCTGTCTCCTACAGAGTGGTAAGACCCCATGCTCTAAAAAGAGATGTTCTGTTTATAACACTAAACTGCATCTGATGGTGAGGCTCCAGTTTTGAAGATCTGGGGAGTGTGCCATTACTCTCAGCTCCATTCTGACCTGTAGTGTTAGTACCTGTTAAGATCCCATCTATGGGTCAAATAAATCTGTTTAAAAATTATTTGCATTCAATAGGGATGTATGTAAAAAAAGATTTAAGAAAGAACTATGCAAAAAATGTAAATATGAATATACAATGAACACAATTCCCTAACCTCTAGGCATAAAATAACTTTAATTTAATAATAAGCTATAATTCCAAC